>JBBPQO010000550.1:0-10001 GCA_038092535.1 Xerocomus subilludens | reverse complement strand
GGACAGTTACCAGACCACTTGGCCATGGTAGAATCATGTGTAATCATCTTTCCACTAATGGTAGACTCATTTAGAACAGTATCCAACATGACTTTATCATCAGATTAATCCAATTTCAAGAAATTGAGGTTATTATAAATTTGGTTAATAATAATAAATTCTATGGTGACAGTGATGGGAGATAGAGTGCTATCCCATGATCTGACTGAGATACTACTATTAAATATATATGCTCAAATAAGTTTCCCAATGAGTTATCATTTTGCAATGGCTACATTTCATCAGATGTTATCCATATCCATTAATTCTTGCAGTGGCAGAGAGCCAAGTGTATGTATTGCATTTCCTACACTCATAGTCTAGGGTTATGATTAGTGGTTATTGGGAATTATTGCCTTTAGTACAAAACATTGGGACACTTATTTGAGCCACTGTAGTCTCCTTTGAATTCATTTCTTTTCCTGGAACTCTCTAAGTCTGCCTTGAACTTTGATCAAGGTTTTTGCTCATTGAATCTTTTAACAAGTGAGGATGTCCCTTGCTCTTCAAGACTCTCATAGTCTTTTGACCTTGTCTCATCTTTGTCTTCCAATCCAAACAAGTCTACTCTTGGCCCTACCTGGGACAAGTGTAACAAAAGGTCAAGGTTATCTTTTATGGCTACCACCATTGTAAGCCATCACCATGTTGCATCTTCCTCCTCAAATCCCACTTCTCCAGTGGCCCTCTTAAAATAAACCCCCCATTTCTAACTTCTCTGAACTCTCTGAACCTCCTACTGAGAAGAACCAATCAAACTCTGACCTAGAACTCATTACCCCCCACAAACATGAGACTTCTCAAGCTCTTGCACAACAACTTGCTGTTGGTCTCTCCCTATCTCAAGAACCATCTATGCCATCTTCATTTCTCCAACCCATCATTCCACTTCCACCTACCAATATGTCCTCTTCCACAGCTAAGCCTACTGAGCTTTGTATTGCCATTCCTGAGGAATACAATGGAGCCTATGATTAAGCCATCCTATAAATCAATTCTGTCCACTTACATCTTCTTGTTAACTCTGCTGTCTATAATTTGGATAATAAGAAGGTTGCCTTCACCCTCTCAAATATGACTAAGGGATCTGCTGCCTCTTGGGCAGATACCTTTCAACTTCAAGCTCTTCATGGTGCTGCTCCTTCTCTAGGAACCTTTGATGACTTCATTACTAAGTTCAAGAAGTTATTCAAACATCTCAACACCACCACCAATGCTATCACTTGGATATCTACTAAGTGGATAACCAAGAAAAAGGATGGCACCTTCTCTTCTACCCTTGCCAAGTATACTACTGAGTTTCAAAACCAAGTTGCCACATCCTTGATCATTGACTAACATCATCATTGGCTACCTTTCTGTTAGTCTCCCCACCTTCCTCATGTGCTGTATTATGTCCATGGACACTGTCCCTACCCTTCCAAGCAATTGGTATGCTAAGGCTATCCACTTCCAGATCCAATTGAAATGTATGGATAAGATATCTAAATGCAATCAGAAGGCCTCATTTATGTATCATTCTTTTTCCCCTCATCAATTCTGCTCCTCCAATGATGTGCCACAAAACCTTATGACCCCAATGCCATGGACATCGACATTATTTGAGTTATCAAGATGACTCCTGATGAGAAAGTACAATGCATCAAACAAGGACTCTGCTTCTGCTATCATCAAGCTTGTCACCTCTCCTTCACTTTCCCCTTGTTCCCTTCATCCCCCACTCCATCTCAGTCTACTCCATCATCATCAAAATCTCCTGCTAGAAAGGTAAAGGAAGTTGTGAAGGAAAGGCAGGAGATTCCAAATTTGATTGATGTTGATGATGAGGAGGAGGAGGAGGAGAAAAGGAAAGTCTCCTTTATCTCATCTTTTTAAATGGAGATGATGCTTTGATACCATTGTCTCTATAATAGTATCCTCTGCAACAAAGCCTATTTGATGCCCCTCTGCAAGTTATTGTCCTAGACCACACTATGAAAGTCATTGAGACCCATGCCCTTGTAGATTCCAGTGCAGATATCAACTGCATTGATTGGAAATTTGTCAAGAAACATCATCTTCCTACCATGAAACTTGAAAAAACCACTTTGAGCCCAGAACACCCATCATGCTGAAAACAAAAATGGTATGGTTCACCACTCTTGCAACCTCTTTGTCAATGTTGAAGGAATTGCTTACTCTGTTCAATTCCATGTTATAGCCCTCAGATCTGACAACATCATCCTTGGACTCCCCTAGCTTAAATGGGTCAATCCTATCATTGATTGGTCCATTCAAACTTTGTTTATTGCTGAATCCACCAATCAATCCTGAGAACTTCACTCCTTCTTCCACCTTGACACCAAACAACACAACTGATTCTATGAGAAACTTGCCCCTCCTTGATCTGATCCTTCTGTCCAACATATCCACATAAACACCATCACCAATAACTTTTTGACTATCTTGATCAGGAGTTTGAATCTTGTTATGTGCAGAAGGCAATGGACCTCTGAACCCTTGATCATTGTACTCAGTTCAGCTCCCATTTTGCCCCTCTTGGTTCTTCCATCATTCAGAAACTTACTGCAGCCACTAAACTTGCAATGGCTGTGAAATCTGGCAAGCCAAAGAAGACCCTTCCCCTCAAATACTCCAAATTTGCCTCTGTGTCTTCTAAAGATGCAACCAACCATGTACCTCCCTCTTGATCCTGTGATCATGAAATCAATCAATCTCAACAAGTCTTTCACTCTCAAAGCCAGGAAAATCTACCCTCTATCCCCTGATGAGTGAAAGGCCACTGAAGATTTCCTAGATGAGAACCTGAGATCTGGGAAAATTTGTCCATCCAACTCTTCTTATGCATCCTCCTCCTTCTTCATTAAAAAGAAGGATGGTGGTTTTTGTCCTTGTCAGAATTATTATTATCTTAATGACCATACTGTTTGAGATGCCTATCCTCTTCCTCTTATCTCCAACCTTGTTGACAAACTTTGTGATGTGAAACTCTTTACCAAATTCAATGTACAATGGGGATACAACAATATTTGCATCAAGGATGGTCATCAGTGGAAGGCTGCATTTTTCACCCACAAAGGTCTTTTTGAACCAACTGTCATGTTCTTCAGTCTGACCAACTCTTCCACCACTTTCCAATGATCCATGAATAACTCCTCCTGAGATATGATTGCAGAAGGATGGTTGGTAATCTAAATGGATGACCTTCTGATCTACTTCCCTGCCAAAACCACTCATACCAAACAAACTCATTGTGTTCTCCAATGAATGCAGGGACTAGATCTTCACTTGAAACTGGAGAAATGTACCTTTGCTGCCAAAGAAGTGGATTATTTGGAAATAATTGTCAAACCTGGAGAACTTGCTATGGACCCAGTCAAACTTGATGGTATCATTCCAAGGCTGACTGCCCAAAAGGTCAAAGACATTCACTCCTTCATTGGCTTTGCCAACTTCTACTGTCACTTCATTCCAGAATATTCTACTATCACCTGACCCCTCATTGACCCTACCAAGAAAGATCTCCCTTGGGAATGGACCTTCTATTGTCAGTCTGCCTTTGATCAGCTCAAATGTATCTTTCTTTCCAAACCTATTCTCTGTCTTCCTGACCCTACCTCTTGTTACACTTGTCCCAGGTAGGGCCAAGAGTAGACTTGGTTGGTTCAAGGATGGAGCAAGGTCAAAAGACTTTAGGTAAGTCTTGAAGAGTGAGGGACATCCTCACTTGTCAAAGAGTTCAAAGATCAAAGACCTCAATTAAAGTTCAAGGCAGACTTAGCAAGTTCCAAGGGAAGACAATAGATTCAAAGGCTACAAGGCACAAGATACTGAGTAGATCAAGGTTAAGAATACAAAACATAGAGATGGAGGGTTATATAGACAGAGGAATCAAGCATGGACCAAGCAGTGCAAGATTCCAAGATGTTTGGAGTAAGTTCAAGAAAGAAAAGAAA
This sequence comes from Xerocomus subilludens, assembly GCA_038092535.1. Lineage (NCBI taxonomy): Eukaryota > Fungi > Basidiomycota > Agaricomycetes > Boletales > Boletaceae > Xerocomus > Xerocomus subilludens. The sequence goes on along the minus strand of JBBPQO010000550.1, from coordinate 6,006 downwards.
TATCAAAGAACTCTATGGAATGATGACAAAGGAAGTCAAGTAAGGGTTGAACTTACAAGACATTGTACAATGCTAGGCTTAGTGTGAAAATAAACAAAGACAAAGACAAAGAAAAATGTAACATTATCCCCCTACTAGGTTTGAGACACTGACAAAGAACTTTCAAAAGGAAGGCCTCCTACTTGGAGACCACTGTAAGAAGGACCTGGAGAACCAGTGACATTAGTCCAACAGGCATCATTCCACTGATCATCAACATAAGTTTCATCATCCACCAGTGGGGAAGGAAGACAACGATGAGGGGTGAAATGAGGAGGAGGAGGAGGAGGAGAATGAGGAGAACAAGAAGAACAAGGGAAACATGAAGAACTGGTAGTAGAATGACCATGACCACTGGAGGAACCAGATGACAAACTAGAGAAGGGAATAATGTGACAGAGGGAGTGATGATGAGGGCAGTCATGTTGGATATAACTAGGAGCCCACCAAAGACAAAGGGGGCATTGATACTCTGGACAATCCTTATGAACGTGACCCATGCATCTGCAAGAGAAACAAGCATGTTGATATTGTGGGTGAGAAGGGAGAAGAGGATAATTGTAGGGTTTGCTGTTAATGGTTCCAAGGGTCTGGACTTTGTGCCAAGCTTCTTCTCATTCTAAAGTGAAAAGTTCCTCAGCAGTGAGGGGGGAGGAGAAAGCAGAGGGAGAGGAGGGAGGAGGGGAGATGATGGAGTTCTTGAGGTCCTGGAGATATTGTTTGACATCCAATACTAAGTTGGACATGCCCAGTTAATATAATGCTGATAGGAGATCAGTTTCAAGACAAGAATGGAGGGCACAGATGACTGGGGATTGATGAACTTGACCAGGGGAATGACAAGAGAGGGTTATAACATCTGCTAGACATTGATTCTAGAGAAAGGAGGAGTAGAGAGATTACAGGGGGGCATCCATATCCAAGTGAGCATCAAGGGGAAGAGCAAGATGTTGGTCACATAGCACAGACAAATGATGGGCAACTTGTTCATTGGGAAGAGGATGGAGATGGTAGGTGTTGGCTGGGACATCAATAGACATGATGGGGACAAGATGGATGGGACAAGGGTTTTGAGCAGGAGGAGGGGAACAAAGGCATTTAGCTAGAGGGGGACAAACGGGCAGAGCAGGAGAAGGGGTATGAAGTTGATTGTTCAAGGTGGCCTCAACAAAGGGAACAGAAGACAAGGGAGGAGAGATTGTCATAGTAGAAGGAAGAGTAGAGGAGGAAATTGAAGTGAATAATGGTTGAAGAGAAAGAAGGTTATGATCAGGAAACAAGACAAGAAGACCTTTCATAGTCTTCAAGGGTGAACTTGGCATTTTTGAAGTCCTGCTCAGGGATCCAAGAGTCTTCTTCAGCAGAGTACCCTTTCCATCAAACAAGATAAGAGTGGCAAGAGGGTGGACCACAATGACAGATGACATGCTCAATTTTGTATTCCTCTTTGCCTGTGATAAGATCAGGGGGAGGAGATGGGAAGTTCTTGCTGTGGACAGGATTTTCATGATAGAGTGATAGGAGGAAAGCATGGAAGATGGGGTGGATTTGCCAAGTTTTTGGGAGGTGGAGTTGGAAAGTGATGGAAGATAGCACCTTGACAATGGTAAAGGGTCCTCCTTGTTTTGGAGTGAACTTTGGATTGGTGATAAGTTGTTTCAAATCATGGGCTTCCAACCAAACCTTATCTTCTTTAATGAAAGGGGAGTGATTTTGGCAAGTGTGAGAAGCCATAACCTGGCAAGCAAGTTTGTGAGCAGTGAAAGCTTCATTGCAAGAGGAGGAAAGTTGTTTGAGCCTAAGCTTGACAGCAGAGAGAGGAATTTCTGGGAGGACAGAAGAAAGAGCACAGAATTCATATTCCATCATAAGGTGGAAAGGAGATATCGAGGTTATGGAATGAGGGCAATGATTATGAGCAAATTCAGCATAAGAGATAGAATTGGCCCAAGAAAAGGGGTTGTTACCACAAAAGATATGTAGGTAAGTTTCAATCTTTTGGTTAAATGTTCTGTTTTGCCATCAGATTGCAGATAGGTGGTGGAAAGAGAAAGATCATACTTCAGAATCTAATCCATTTCTTTTGCAAAGGCAGAGGTGAACTGAGGACCATGGTCAGAGATGACTTTGTTGAAAAAACTGAAGCAAAGGTAAACTTTGTGGAAGAAAAGAGAGGCAACTCCCTTGGCAGGCAGTAATGGATTTGAAGCTGGGCAGAGAATTACCCCCTTAGTAAGGCCATGGTCAACCATGACCAAAATGGTATCAAAGCTGGAAGATGAGGGAAGGTCAGTAATGAGGTCACAAGATATCTGTTAGAAGGAATGAGAATCAGAGGATTGAATGGGGGTAAGGGGAGGAAGAAGGGGGTGGGTGTTTGCCTTATGTTGCTGACAGGTGGCACACCCTTCAACATAACTATGGATGTAAGAAGCAAAACCCAGCCACCAAAATTCAGAAGAGACTAATTGACAAGTTTTTAAATAACCAGGGTGACCAGCAGAAGGATAATCATGGCAACAAACAAGGATCTGATGATGGAGGTCACTTGACTCAGGGACAAAGGTATGGCCTTTATAGGTAAGGAGACCATTAATATGTTGCCAATCAGCAAGGCAAGAATGAAAGGCAGAGGGGAGATCCTCATTGAGTGCTTGCAGGAAATGGAGTACAAGAGGGTCAGAAGCAGAAGCAGAGGTGAGTTTGGTGGAAAGAGTGGAGTCAATAGTTTTCATGAAGATTAAGGGAGGAAGGAGGGTAACTTCTGCATTATCAAAAGAAGGGGTAAGGAGATTAGAATGGCAGGAGAGGGTGTCAGGTCCAGCAAGGGCAGTGCTGGAAGCATGGATAATCTTCAGATTGAAGTTGGCAAGATCAAGGAGTCAACAGGCCTGATGATGGTTGAGGACCTGCAGTTTCTTAAAGAATAAGAGGTTTTTATGATTGGTGAAGACTTGAATGGAGAAAGGGGAACTATTGAGATAGTAACACCAGGTTTTTAGAGCACGAATAATTGTGAGTAATTCATGATTGTAGACATCATAGTTTTGTCCTGTGGAGGAAAAGGATCTGAAGAGGTAGGAACAAGGATGTCAATCACCATTGAGTTGGTCTGGAGTAGTATGCCACCAGAGGCACATATGGAAGTGTTGGTGGCAATGGCGAAGGGAGCAAGTAGGATCAGGGAGATAAAGGATGGGTTTGGAGAGGAAGATCTGTTTAAGCTGATCAAAAGTGGATTGGCAGTAGGAGGTCCATGCTCAAGGGAGGTTTTTTTTGACAAGATCAATGAGGGGATGAGTGATGGTGGAGTATTCAGGAATAAAGCAGCAATAGAAGTTTGCAAAGCCTAGGAAGGAACAGACATTTTTAACTTTCTGGGGGGTTGGCCATTGGGCAATACTGAGTTTGACTGGGTCCATGGTGAGTTCTCTGGGTTTCACAATCATTCCAAGGTGGTCCACTTCTTTGGCAGCAAAAGTACATTTCTCCAACTTCAGATGGAGGTCAAGTTCTTGCATTTGTTGGAGGATATGGCAGGTTTATTTGGTATGGGTGGCTTTATCAGGGAAGTAGATCAAGAGGTTGTCCATATAAATTACCAACCACCCTTCAGCAATCATATCTTGGAACAAGTTATTCATAAACCATTGAAACATAGCAGGGGAGTTGGTAAGGCCAAAGAACATAACTGTTGGTTCAAAGAGGCCTTTGTGGGTGATAAATGTGGCCTTCCATTGGTGACCATCTTTGATACAGATATTGTTGTACCCCCATCAAACGTCAAACTTGGTAAAGAGCTTGGCATCACAGAGTTTGTCAATGAGATCAGAGATCAGAGGGAGAGGATAAGCATCTTGAATGGTGGGGTTATTGAGGTAACAATAGTCCTGACAGAGACAACAACCACAATCCTTCTTTTTGATGAAGAAGAAAGGTGATGCTTGAGGGGAGTTGGATGGATGAATCTTTTCAAATTTCAAATTTTTGTCCAGAAAGTCATTGGTGGCTTTTTGCTCATCTGGAGACAGGGGATAGATCTTTTCAACTTTTGGAACAAAGGATTCATCAATGTTGATCTTGTGATCACAAGGTCAAGAGGGAGATATGTGGTCAGTCACCTCCTTAGAAAACACAAAGGCAAATTTGGAGTGCTTGGGGAGAAGGGTCTTCTTTGGCTTAGTAGGTTTTGCCGTCATGGCAAGTTCCATAGCAGTAGTAAGCTTTTGAATGACAGGGGGGCTGAGAGGGGTGAATTGAGATCCAGATTGAGTACAACAATCAATGGTTCCTTGATCAATGGCTGCTTGCATGTAATATGTTATGTGAAGTGTTATGCCAATGTCTGCTTATTTGACAACAACCTCAGGCGATGCTCACAAAGAGACTGATGTCTGAGGAGTTGGCTTTCAAGAGACAATGAGGAGGACGAAGGTTCAAGTTTTAGAACTTGACAGAGGATGACTCGAAGGGCTCAAAGGATTGAGACTTAATACAATGCTTGTATTGCACAGATCAAGAATGGAGAGTACAAGATAGTATGATGATATTTATATAGTCAAGAAAAGTGCACAGACCACAGAATGGAATTGAAGAGAAGAAGAAGAAACATGATGGAATGTTGAGGAATACTAGCTGATGTAAGAGAATCAATGGAGGAGAGATAAGTCCATTTATAGATGAAGAAGGGAAACAAAGTTAGGGCTGGAGATAAGGATGAACCCTTTGGTAGAGTAGGTCATACCTCTCCATGAATGATTCAGAGAATGATAGAGGAAGAAAAGAATATGATGAAAAGGGGACAAAATTGTAACACTGAACTCTTTGTCTCTAGTACATATATCCTGTGATACTCTTTTGTATTTCCTCATTCTTGATCTATGCAATACAAGCATAATGTTAAGTCTCATCCTCAGTCAAGTTTCTTGCTCAAGTTCCATCAAGTTCTCTTGAACTACCCTCCATTGAGTCTTAGCTTGAACCTCTGTCTCTTCGTTGTCTCTTGAATGCCAACTCCTTAAATGTCAGTCTCTTCATGAGTATCACCTAAGGATGTTGTCTAGTAAGCAGGCATTGGCATATGCTTCACATAACATGCTCACTCTTGATCTATAAATAGGAGTCAATTTTTATCCATAATTGACAATTATGTGATACAATTCATGAGATGTACACTGTTGAATTTTCATCAGCAAGACTTGCCTGTCTTTACCACCCATTGAGAAGGAAATTTTTGATTGAGCTTAGATGCAACCTTGTTGAATATTTCATCCTTGAAACCATTGTTACCAGCTGAAACATGATTGAATACAAGGAGCTTGATGAATTCATCTGTTTTAGGCATGGTCCAAGTTATGCAAGATGCTGAACAAGAATATGGTTTGGCTTTGGCTTTGCCCTTGCCTTTGTCAATTGGCCCAGGATTGGAAGTAGTTGAACCTCTAATGGTGGGACTTCTTTGATGAGAGTGATCAAATTGATTGGTTTGATGTTGGTATGCCACTTTCCTTGCTGAACATTGTTGTAATGAGGTATATGTGCATTTCAGCACTTCAAGTGTCTGCTGCATCCAGTAAGTTCTGGGCCTGGGATTGTTATGTGATCTCTGGAAGGAAAAAAAACTCAGCTGTTAGATAATCATACTAGGTGAAGTGAACATAGTAGCCAAAGCTATCTAAACAGAGCCTAAGGTCCTGTTTAACATGCCCAGCTACCAAGTTTTACTTTGGCTTTCAACTTTGTCATGTGACCTAGCCAGAACTTATATTACATCAGTGGAATCTTGGAGATATAAGCTTATATAATAATATAATAATATAATAATACAGATATATTATGATTATAATATAATATATTGGTTTCAAGCATGACATCTCCTCAAGGGGCACATGGACTCTGTTTGTGGCTGTGCAAAAAGGCGGCTGTGTTGTGTGGCTGTTGGGTGCAATTGGATGAATTCTGTCTACA
>JBBPQO010000549.1:0-10002 GCA_038092535.1 Xerocomus subilludens | reverse complement strand
ATCGACACTGGTAGTGCCGTCATCGTAGGTGATTCCGCCGGTGTTTCCGCGCTGCATCAATCCCTCGGCGGTAAGCCCGCACCAAACCGTGCGGGTTACTATACCTGTAAGTTCGGATCTGGTTGCATGCTGTCGAGCTTCATTAACATTCTGTAGTCCCATGTAGTAATTTTCCGTCCGTTAGCGTTGTCTTTGAGGGCACAGCGTTTCCAATCTCTGCTGTGTCCCTTAACATTGGACCACTTTCGCCTGGCTCGCCTGATTGTATCAGTGGCATCGTAGCTTCGGTAACGGGTGCTTGTGAGTGTTTCTTGATTTTCTTTGCACTGATCCAGGCTGAGCAGTGAATTCCATTTTCTCATCACCAGCCTCCTGGGTTATGGGCAATGTTTTTCTTCAGAATGTCTATACAACATTTGATTATACTGAACAAACAGTTGGATTTGCACAGCTTGCTTGAGTCTCACAAGGTGTAACACAGAATATTACCCTGTTTGTGTTTTGTAGATGCATCAGCAAATTCACTCAGCTTAACCTTACTTGACAACAATGATGTCACACTTATGCCACTTATGGCAGCTTGATTTCACAAGTAAAATAAGCAGATCCCTCTGCTTTCAAAGCACTTATTGAACATTTCAGGCAAGTTGGCACCATGAGAATATTACATTCAAAATTGTGCCCTACCTGGCTGGTGCTATCTTCTCAACACTCACTTGGAATTCAACAACAATGACACCAATCAATTCAGACAGTCCAGGAGAATGTTTTCCAGCTCCCCCAAATCAATAAACAAGCTTTGAGATTTTGGAATTCTGGAATTTCCACATTCAGTCAGTAAGTTTTGCTCTCCATGCTCTGATCTAATGCTCAAACCTGTGTCATAGCCATGCCACAAGGTCATCAAAGCACTTCCAAGATATAGTGGGTCATTGTTAGGCTTGTGAGGTTTCTGGATCATGAATAAATTGGCATGTGCTTGAATTTCTCCACTTGCTCTGTCCAATGGATTCTTGGGCACTCTTATCAATGTGGAACTGTGCCCCACTCATGGGAAGGCACCATCCAGAAAGAGAGAGTTGGAGGCATTTTATCAATGTTGATGTTGAGGTAAGGCATCATATTTGTGTTTGGAATCACAACTGACATTGTCCAGACTGCATTCATATCCATCAAGTCTGTCATCCCTCTACTAGACCTTCAGGATGTCCAGACTATATCAAACCCATCAAGTCTGTCATTCCTCTATTGAACCATGAGGTAAGGAGTTTCATCTACTATATGTATATTTGGAATCACTGGCAAGGCTTTCCACTGCCAGACTACCTTCAAATCCATCCAGTCTGTTGTTCCTCAATCAGATTAAATTGGAGTTCAGTGAATTGAGCATGATAAAAATGTATGTATTCCCACTCAAGTGACAGGTGTCTTGGTTCAGTAATTTGAGGCTAAGACTGTGAATGCCATATGTTGGCAGACAAGTGCCAGCATACATCCATGCTCAAGTGAATGTAAACATGAGTCACTACATTGATCATTGTACAGTGCATATACAGGTTATCCTTACCATAATGATGGTCCAGTATGCTTTATCAGACACAGAACAGGACCATGAAACAATCTGATATGAATGAGGCATGGTGAAACATACTACATGGATAAATGTATATTGTCAAGATACTAAATGGCAAACATGAATAACACATCAAGTACAAAACAAATTACTGAGAACTTGTCCCAGAGCATATGGCCTGCAAATCTGCATCCACAAACTGAAAGATAAGGAATGCAGCTCCCATCTCAATCTCCAACAGATCTTGTAGTGCCTGAATGGATAGATAGTTGCACAAAAGTTATGATATATGAACAGATCCTCTTGCATCAAGCTTGAATTCAAACTCTGTAAGCATGACACCTCTTAGGGGTTTTTTCATGTGTCCTTCAAGAGAATTGAACCAAGGATCACTTCCAGGATTTCTGTACAGATGGTGGGTGTCAGTATCATGCCAACAGGAGGGTTGAATAGAGATGGCACACAAAGCCCATCAGACAAGGGAGTTGGCATGAGAGAGAAAGTGGCTGCTTGCTGAACATGATTCATATGAGATTGAAATGGAATCTGTCCTGAAGGACAAGGATTTCCAATCAGGCCAGGCCACAGCAGCATGAATTGATACTGAATGGTAACTGGGGGGCCCTGTACTGCAGCAGCAGCACCTTGATCAACAGAACTGCCACCTCTGTTTCACATATATTGCCTTGTACCCATAGTAATGACACAGGGATGTTTCACATCTACCATTGTTTCTCTGTCAGCAATAATTTCAATGAGAGAATGTGTCACTTACAATCAGGATTGCCCAGAATGTAATGTTGTGATGGCTCAAAAGCTCACATTTGGTGCTCCCTGGAGAGGTTTAGCAATAGCAAGGGGACTGAGGTCCTTTCAAATTCATGTTGCATGTCCACCATTGGTGGAGCTCTCTGATGTGCTTTGGTTGTGTATCAGTATCTTCTGTTTCACTGCTTGCTGGAGGCTTCTGTTTGGATGACAACACAGTGTAAGATCCTAAGCTCTTCTTTTCCTGAAGACAGCATGAGTAATTGATATAACACTTTGATTTGATGTACCAATTTGCTATAATCTCCAGTAGGCTCTGGCAGTGCTGGATCTTTGTTATCTGAGGCAATATTCTCAAAGTAAACTGTGACTTGCTTTATTGGCTAGCTGATGGCTTTCCATTGGCAAGGCAGGAAGGGACAATGAGTGGTCTCATTGTCTTAAGAAAAAGATTGAGTTCTTCATCAGATTGTAGGTATGTAAATGTTGTCTTTGTCTTGCAATCCAATTAATATTGCTGAGTCCTTGTTAAGGTTGAGCCTAATCTCCTGACAAAACTCTGGAACTCTAGATTTAGTGTCCGGATGGAAGGGACATTTGCTTCACCTTATGTGGTGCACCCTTGTTGAAGACAAGTCCCTAGTATTTCAGAGGGGCAGATGTAGGGTGGAGGGTCAGAGGTCAGAGGTCAGAGGGTCAGAGGTTCAAGCAAGTGGCAGGTTAAGACTAATGAGCTAAGGAAGAGAATGACAAGAGAAGGACCAAGAGGGTGAGGAGGGAGATCAGAACTAGAATCAATATTTGAACTAAGGGTACAGAAGCAGAGTACAGAGTTTATATATAGAACAAAGTGACAGTATTGGCAATTCCAGCAGAACTCCGGAGGACCCACCTGTCATGTGAACGACAGCATTGGCAATTCCAGATCCTCTCTGGTAGCCCCTATATGTCGAAGGTGAGACATGGCAGTGATAGCTATTTGATGTAACCCCCTGGTGTTAGCACCTGTCAGAATAATACAAATGGTCAAACAAAATATCAAAGGTAGTCAGATAGTAAATAAACACATGCAAGTCTGATGACTCCAAATGGCTTCATAAGCAAGAATGCTCTGGAGATTGTGAGAACAAAAGACTGGAGTTACAGAGTTGGGCTTGGTGAAAATCATGAATATGACAGTCCTGGAAAGTGTCCCACTTTCTCTGCAATGGTCAAGTGAAGCTGATCATAAGTGATAATAGATAATATGGGGAATATTTGACAATTTTAATCTGTGGAGTCAATGAACCACACACCGGATCTTGAAGACTGGTGAATACAAAATACATTAGTATAGAATATTGCCACTGCAAGTGCAATGTATGACATTAATCTGGGTCATATTGCTCAGAATTTGCAGGCTTTGATATAGCCTTGCTCTTGCCTACAGATCCGACTGAACATACTGGTTTGGCAGGAACACAGTGTGTGGTTGGATTTGAATGCCTCAAAGGCACATCATTGTCTGTTTCCCTCACCTGAGTACCATCAGTTTCCAATGAACCTGAGTCCTGTTCCTTGTCTGAATTTATTCTGTTGACATTGTTGGTAAAGTCTTCATACATCTCATCTTCATCATGCTTGAAGTCTACAGCACCACCATTGAGGCCAGTCACAACACTTATTATCTCCCCAGCAAGTTCTCTGAGGCCTGGAAGAGGGCTGCCAGATTCATTAGCAAGGCCATCCAGTTTGTCAGGCTCATTGATCATGGTGAGGTCAGCTGGAGGTACAACATGTGCCCTAGTGACTGCAGGGTCTTCTGATGGAGAGCAATGTGGCTGTTTGACAGAGGGGATGATTTCCATGAACTGAGAGGCCTGCCATTTGTCAGCAAACAAGTTCTTGCCAGAGGTAGTTATTGGATTGCATGTAGTAGATTCACTAATACAAACATCCTGTAGGTTCCTGTAGTTGAGTCAGGGAATGCAATTCTACAGTTGACCTTTTTTAGCTTGATAAGATTGCTGCTGGGCTGTCAGGCCATCATATATACTTTGCAGAGCAACCAGAGCAACCAGAGCTATCAGATCAGCCTGGTGTGATATCTAAACACTCAGAATGGGCTATCTGCATGCCACAATGTTTTGTTGACTATGTGCCTGGAACATTGACACCACTTCAACAGATGCCCCCCACTCACAGACAGCAATGTGGGTGGGTTCTTGCTGCAGCTCAAAGCTCCCACCAACCACATTTGTCTCTCTCACCAGCTTGTACTCCATCACCTTGAGGTTAATTTGCATGATCTCTAGTTTTCTGTCTGCCCTGACCCCCTCTCTAACTTCGGGCATGCTTGATCTGGTCTGTTTGCCAATGGTGCAGTGGGTACAAGAGCCAGGTGGGAGTGTGAGGTCAATGTGCATATCTTCTGCAGGTCTGAATTTGGCTAAGTCATATATGACATAGTAGTTCATGTGGCCCAGACAACCATGCCACATGTGAAGTGTGGGCATACAGTGGGCCAACAGTGCATGTTCTGCAGACAGGCCTCCCTCACTTAGGACATAGAGATGTTGTGAGCTGACAGTGCCAGATAGGATATGAGCACCATTATGAGCTGTGACCTAACAGCCAGAGGCATCAAAGTGCACCAAGCAGCAGTTCTGGGTGTAAAGTGCAGATATGCACATGAGGCATATAGTGGCAGAAGGTACAAAGAGTACATTGTGTAGTATGAGGTGCATGCCTTTCATGATAATGAACTTGATTGTACCAATGCCAACAGCAAAGACAGAGGAACTGCTGACACTGCTAATGGATCTGGGCATGATCTGCTTGAGCATAAAGAAATTTGGCATTGCTAAAATGGATGGATGCACTGCTGTTTGTTATGTTCTCTTTTCTTTGTTTACTGCTATTTACTTTTATGCTAAACCTATGTTGTATTCTGTCTTACAAGTTCAACCCTTGTTTGAATGTTCTTTTCTTTGTCATCATTCTGCTATGTTCTTCATTGTTCTTTTCTTTTCTTGAATGTGTTGGAATCTCGCACTGCTTGGTTTGTGCTCAACTCCCTTCTATATATAAACCTTGTCTTTACCTTTTGTACTCTTAACCTTTACCTACTCAGTACTTTACACCTTGTAGCCTCTTTGAATCTACCTCTTGCCCTAGACCTCTGTAAGTCTGCCTCAAACTTAGATTGAGGTCTCTGCTCTTTGAATCTTTTGACAAGTGAGGGTGCCCTTCACTCTTCAATACTATCTCTAGTCTCTTGACCTTGTCTTGACCTTGACCTTGAGCCAATCTGAGTCTACTCTTGATCCTATCCAGGACAAGTGTAACACTGTGTTGAGGTAGAAAGTGGAAACTGCAGGATTGATTGCTATGGCATGATGTTGAGGTGCCTAGTATGTAAGGCCAGCAAAGTCAACTGGTTGGTTGTGTGCACACCAGTCCACTGACATGATGGGGATGATAACCAAGAACATGGCATAATACTCAGCAAGGTCAGCAGCTGTGGCCTCACAGATGAAGGCAGGAGTGATGTTGTCAGACACCAGTCATGCAAACTCAGCAGAAGGTGCAGGTAAATTGGTATTGCAGGAGAGGTGGAGGTGGGTGAGAGAGAAGTGGTAGTGGCAACAAATACAGCCTCACCAATGCTTGCATTGAGGATATATGCATGTTCAGAGGTATTATAGTGTAAGTTGCTGGTGGTAGAGAATTTTCCCAGTGCTTTGGTGGAATTGGTCACTCTCAGCTTGGATGCCTTTACAGCATGCTTTTCTGCTAGGATAACATCACACTCCCTGGCATGTCCTCCACCAGGGAGCCCACATTGTTCCTTGGTGTGACAGTAAGAGTCATGTCCAGGCTGCAAGCATGTGGAGCATTTGCAGCTGTATTTTAGGTTAGTTTTGGTATGAAAGCAAGGGGAAAACTTCCAGTTTGTTGTTTCTCACCATGATAAGCTGTTGCTCTATGTTGAGATGCCTGAGAGCATGGGTGGATGTGTATGGGTTGTTGATGGTACTCACATTGACACAGTCTGCAATGTGGTTGCAAAGAGCTGGGAACTTGGCAGACAGAGCATTCTTAAGAAAGAGAGGAAGGAAGTCATCCTGCTGTAGTATGCTGATAGCATATATGTGGTCTACAATGTCATGCAACTGGGTAGCTGTGGTTACCAGGCAGTCAGATCATTGGAACTGGGCACCAAGAGCCTCTTGAATGAGTAGAGTCTGCATTCCAGGGCCTAGCTTCTCATGCCTGATCTGCAGTATTTGAACCATGTTGGCCAGTTATGTTTCCCCATGTTGAGCTGTCCAATCTTGTCAAGGTTGGTATTACTGAGCTTTAGTGCCTTGATTGAGGGTCAAACAGGAGTGACAGGCACCACAGGCATAGGCCCAGGTTTAGGTTTGCTGGCCTCTGGGATAGCAGGGAGTACAGTGGCTATGTTGGAACTATCAACTATTTGAGAGTTATGGGAGTCTGATTATAGGAATGGGTTATGGCAAGAGATGCATAGAGTTTAGGGTACAACTATTTATTGCATGAGCACTGGCACATGTCTTTGCTCAAACAGGTTATGCTCTTGCTTACTGGCAGTATATATTCATGCAGGGTCTTGTTGTAGGGTGGGTTCTTCAGTTCAGAACCACACATAGGGCTCATAACCTGTAAGAACTATGACACAAGTGAGACTGTAGTATGATTATTATATGAGTGTGTGTCATGTAAAGTGAATATGGTGAGGACATTCAGTGACTTCCAACATTAAGTCAATGTTTTGAGATTTTGAAGTATTAGTTATATAACTCAGGAATATGAACAAATAAGTGGGTGGCCAATAGCACATGCTCTTGGCTATGTTCCAAAGAAGGAAATATGTCATTTGTATCAGTAGTCATGGAGATATGATCAATTCAAAATGGCAAGACATTGACTCAATTTTGTAACTATGTATCAAATCAATAGAATCAGCCAATTCTAGTACTTCGTATGACCTCCTTTGGCCTTGATCACTGCTTGGATCCTCCTAGGCATGCTTTCAATCAAATTCTAACACACCTCTGGATCTATATTGTTCCATACTTCTGCCACTCTATCCCAAATCTCACATACTCCTTTGGCATGTCTTGAATACTTGGCAAGCTCCTTTTTGATATGATGCCAGAGGTGTTCAATAGGATTAAGATCTGGAGATTGTGGAGGCCAATCCAGAACATTGATATTATTGTCTTCAATCCACTTCCTGGATTTTTTGGAGGTGTGTTTGAGGTCATTATTCTGTTGAAAGATAACATCTTCCAGAGAAATTCCAGATTCCTCCAAGCTGGGAAGCAAGTTGTTCTTCAAAATGTCCACATAGTAGTTGGTATCCATCCTTCCCTGAACCTCTGCAAGGTGCCCAACACCTTCCCAACCCATACACCCCCATACCATGATATTCCCTCCTCCAAATTTTAATGTTCCCTGAATCTCTCTGTCAATAAGGCCCTCACTGTTATGCAAAGTGTGTGCCAATGTCTGCTTACTTGACAATGTTCTCAGGCAATATCCACTAAGAGACCAATGTCTGGGAAGTTGGCTTTCAAGAGACAACAAGGAGGACAAAGGTTCGAGTCTAGGACTCAACAAAGGATTACTCAGAGAGCTCGAAGGAGTGAGACTTAATGCAATGCTTGTATTGCATAGATCAAGAATGAGGAATACAAAGGGTATGCAACAATACTTATACAAAAGGTAATTGTGCATGGACCAAGAAAAGAACTACATGGAAAAGCAATGAACATGATGGAAGGTTAAGGAATACAAGCTGACATAATAGAGACAGTGGAGGAGGGATAAGTCTGATCAAAGATGAAGAAGAGAAATGGAATTGGAACTAGAGACGAGGATGAATCCTTCAGTAGAGTAAGTCGTCCCTCTTCAGGAATGACATGGAGAGTGATAGAGAAAAAGGAGAATATGATCGAAAGGAAGTAAATTGTAACATTACCCCCACAGTACAATCAAATCCCTGATTCAATCAAGAGCCCTCTGTCAATCCAAGGGCCAAGCTCCCAATGAAGATGGTCCTTCAAAGATCGCTGTCACTTGCAAAGGGGATAGGCATTCAAATGGACAGTCACTAACAATGTGCCCAGCTTGAGAACAAATACCACACTTTCGATGGGGGCAAGCTTGGTTGGTATGACCCCAGTTGTGGCAGTAGTCACATTGGTGAATGAGATATTGACAAGATGCATGACCAGGGGCAGTGATGTGGTAGTGGGGACAAGAGTACTCAGCACAGTCTTCACAATAGTGGCCATTATGGTGACACTGAAAACAAGTTGTGGTCACAGATGCTGGAAGAGTGTGGTGTGGTTCCACTTGGAGAAGAATATGAGTGGAAGAAGAAAGAGCACAACTGCCATTAGGGAGAGTAATAATTTGAGGATGTTCAGTGGGGATTGGGATAGTGGGAGGTTCATAGAAGTCATCAGACTCAGAGTTAGGTTTGATGGCAGTGGAGGTTTTGGACAGAGGGGGAGATAAGAGATGGGATTCAAGAAACAGAGGGGAAATGGAAAGAGGAAGTGTAAGGCAAGGGGAGTGGAGGAGAAATTGATCAATATGTTCTAGGTATGAATTACATTGGTTCTGTGGTAAGGATAAGAAAACACAGTGGAAAGTTGGGTAGATAATAGTGGGTGTAAGAGATTTGATAAAATGGAAAAAGCCAAGGAAGTGAAGAATAGATAAAATGCATGTGGGAAGAGCTTCCAGAGCAAAGCAAAGGGGAATTTTGTTGGTTTCAGAGGACTAAAGACGTTGAGCAGAAGAGACATCATGGAAGAGATGAATGAGCTCATGGGTAATAACATCATCTTGGTAGAATGGGTTGTCTTTGAAGGCAAAAAGGATATGAGGGGTGTCAATAGCAGCAGCATATAAGAGGTGGGTGGCATGAGTTGGAAGAAACATCAGATAGACATTTCAAGAACAAAAAAGCAAGTTTGGGATAGATTGCAAAGACAGGATGACAGCAGAGGAGAGAAAAGATATGGTAGGAGAAAGGTAGTTTTCATTTGCAAAATACTCATGAAGAGACCATTGAGCAAAGGGAAGTCTACCTTATCAGAGATGGTGACACCGTTTATAAGAAGCAAGAATAGAAGTGGAGTGTTGGAGATTCAATTTGGGTTTCCAGCTATTCTCTGCTGATGAGTACCCTTTCCAGGAGGTTACGTACAGCCACCTGGCCTTTGGACCCTTGTGGGAGAGGATGGCTTCTACTTTGTACTCTTCTTTGTTATCTATGACATCAGGCAGAGGTTTGGAAAAGGAAGATCTGTAAGCTTCCATGGAACGATAAGAAGATAAGAGGAAGGCATGGAAGATATTGTATATCTTCCAGGTACCTGGAAGTCAGAGTTGATAAGTGAGGGGAGATAGAACACAAGCGATTTCAAAAGGGCCCAGTCTTTTGGGTGCAAGTTTTCAAGAGGGGTATTGGAGATGGAGATGAGTTGCCTTGAGCCAGACCTTATCTCCTACCTTCCAAGGTGAAAATCATTGGGTAGATCCGGATGACATGATCTTCCTGGCGGACTCATGGGCGGCAAGAGCTTCTTTATAAGATTCATCAAGGAAGGATAGTCTATTCTCTAAGGTGGGAAGGAAGG
>JBBPQO010000548.1:0-10006 GCA_038092535.1 Xerocomus subilludens | reverse complement strand
AGGACAGACATCAATGGAAGGCTGCCTTCATTACACATAAAGTACTCTTCAAACCAACTGTCATGTTCTTCGGTCTCTGTAATTCCCCTGCTATCTTCCAATGACTCCTTTCTGGATATGATCTCCAAAGGATGGTTGGTCATCTATATATATAATCTCTTGGTTTTCTCCCCAGATGAAAAGACCCATGTTGAACATACTCATTGAGTTCTCCAACAAATGGAAGAGTTGGATCTTCATCTAAAGTTGGAAAAGTGTCAATTTGATGTTCCTGAAGTCAAATATCAACTCACTATGGATCTGGTAAAGCTTGAAGGGATTGCTAACTGGCCCACCCCAGAGAAACTTTTTGACATTCATTCCTTCTTAGGATTTGCCAACTTTTATTATCATTTCATCCCAGATTATAATACTGTCACACATCCTCTCCTAGATCTTACTAAGAAATCCCATGCATGGGATTGGACCCCTGTCTGTCAATCATCCTTTGATTCCCTGAAAAGGTCATTTCTCTTCAAACCTATTCTTTGTCTTCCCAACCTCTCTTGACCTTTTGCCATTGCTACCAACACTTCCAAATATGCATCTGGTGCTATTGTAATGCAAACAGACATTAATGGCAATTGGCTTCCTTGTTCCTATCTCTCTCAAACCTTTAGCCCAGCTAAGCAAAACTATGACATTTATGATCAAGAACTCCTTGCTGTTATCCATGCTTTGAAGACATGGCATCATTATCTTCATAGTTTCCAATTCCCTGTTCAGGTCTTTACAGATCACAAGAACTTGGCCTATTTTCACCAAGCTCAGAACCTGAATCAACAACAAGCTCATTGGCTTCTCAATCTAGTAGATTACGATCTTAAAATTATTCATGTTGCTGAGAAATTCCCTAGTGGTCCTGATGCTCTTTCTCATTGTCCTGATCTTCATTCCAACAATAAGAATAAGAATAACATGGCAGTTACTCTCCTTCCTGATTCCCTCTTCATAAATCTCATTGATACTCAACTCCACAATCATATCTCTTCTGCCTCTCTTGAAGATCCACTGGTTCTTGAACATCTTCAAACTACTACCCAATCCAATATCCCTGCTGCCTTTCATTCCTGGCTCTGTGATTGGCAGTTTGCTGATGGCATTTTTATCTATCAGGGGCATGTTTACATTTCTTCCAATAAGTCCTTACAATGTCTTATCATTTCTCACTGTCATGATCATGAACTCCATGGTGGTCATCCTGATAACCTTAAGACTTGTCAACTTATTGCTGCAGATTTCTGGTGGCCTAGTCTTGTCCAAGATGTTCATTTTTACATTGAAGATTGTGCCAGCTGTCAGTAGAATAAGGCTAATACCCACCCTTCCTGTCCTCCTTTTACCCCAATTCATTCTACCACTACCTGTCCCTTCCAGCAAGTATCTTGCAATCTTATCACTGACCTCCCTTCCTCTACTGATGCTTCTTTTGATTCTTTGTTGGTTGTGGTTGACCATGGGCTTACAAAGGGGGTGATTCTCTGTCCTATCAAGAAGACCATTACTGCTTAAGGTATCACTGTTCTCTTTTTCCACAAAGTGTACCTTCAATTTGGTCTGTATAACAAAATCATCTCCGATTGGAGTTTCCAATTTGCATCTTCCTTTGCCAAAGAACTTGGAAAACTCCTAAAATACATTTTGTCCCTTTCCACTGCTTATCATCTGCAATCTAATGGGGAAATGGAATGAGTTAATCAGGAAGTTGAAACCTATCTTCGAATCCTCTGTGGCACCAATCTAGGTTCCTGGGCAGAGAAGATTTCCCATGCAGAATTCACACATAATCACTGTCCTCATTCCATTACTGTGAAATCTCCATTCTTCCTTATGATGGGTGATGAACCCCATGCCCTACCTTCTGTTCTCCCATCCTCTTCTCTTCCTGCTGTTGACAATTGACTAAAGGCTCTCGCCACTGCCAGAAATGAAGCCCTTGCCTCCCATGAACCTGCTCATCAAGTTATGGCTTCTCATAATTCTTGGTTCTTCTTCCAATTTGTCAAAGGAGATAAGGTTTGGCTCAAGATGAAGAATCTCCACCAATCGATCACTAATTCCAAATTTGCACCTAAGAGAGAAGGCCCCTTTTCTATTATTAAGGTCTTATCTTCCATCATATATCAACTCCACCTACCCAAGGCATGGAAAATTCACCCTGTTTTCCATGCTTCTCTCTTATTGCCTTATTATGAAAATGATGTTCATGGCAAGAACTTTCCAGTGCCACCTCCTGACCTTATCATGGAGGAAGAAGAATTTAAAATAGAACATATCATTCGTCATTGTGGAGCCCCTTCAGCTCAGATATTTTTAATCAGGTGGAAAGAATACACTGCAGAAGAAGATTCCTAGGTCCCTGAGCAGGACTTGAAGAATGCAAAGTCCACTCTGTTAGAATATAAAAACCTTCATCCCTCTGTTTTTTCTCTTTAGTCCCATCTTCCATCTTCTCTTCATCTATCTTTTATTGATGGCCATCAAACTTACTTCTACCCCTGCTGTTCCCAATCCTTCTCCTTCTCCTTCTTCCTCTTCTGTTCCTGAGGTTGAAAGATCCTCCTCTCCTCAATCTTACTTCTCTGCTCCAATCAAAATTTCCAATCCCTGAACATCCCCTGTAGTCTCTCCTTCTGGAGGTCCATTTGCACCTTTCTCTGTCAACTCTCCTTTGTACACTTATACTCTCTGAGACGACTTCCCCAACACTGCTATTCTAGAAACCATGCATACCCATCTGCAAGACCCTAGTATGGCCATCCCAATTGGAAGCCACTTGGATATGGAATCTTCTCTTTGGGCTTTATACCAAGCATATCTCCAGAATGAAAGTCTTGGGGATATGGTTTCCTTAGCTGCCTCAGAACCAAGTTTTGGATGTCGCCTTTATTTTGTATGTCAAGTCCAATCCAAGATTCAGGGAAACTTGGACACTGCTTTATACCAACTGGGGATGTCCAATGTTTTAGTCAACCTAGATTGATACCTCCAAAAGGTACAACAAACTATTATACTTTCTCTACCTTCCTCTCCATGAATCTCTGCCTCTTCATCTTCCCTCTCTTCTGAAGAAACCTTTACACTTTTCCGAGCTGAGGCATATCATGAATTGCAAACCTTAGGAATCATCAACAGGAAGCCATACAATATTCCTCTTCCTCTCAGTTACCCCCAATTTCGAAATTCCTGTTTCAAATATTGAAGAGTTGGTCATCTGAGGGTTGATTGCCCCTTTTACAAGTGTCCTATTTGTTGAGAGTCTAGTCCCAGCCACACCCAAGCTCAATGCCCTCATTTTCATCCTAATCAACCAATCTTACCTCTTACCCCTCCTCCTGTAACTTGTATTCTCTGTTTCCCTCTCCTATCTCCAACTCCATGTCCTGTCCCTTCTCCTTGCAGCCATGGTCATCCATACATTTGTCTGTTTGAATGTCATTCTTCCCAACGTCCCTGCCATCATTTCAGTACTCCCTACCCAGATGTTGAGGTCAATGAAGATCTTATGAGGACCAAAGAGGGTGAAGCCAATTTGACTGGTTTCCCTGGGGCATCCTATGGAGAGTTTTGAAGCATGTTTGGTTTGTTATCTCTTGTCAGTGTCTTGGAATTTAGTGGGGGGATAATATTACAATTGGCTCATTCTTTCTTCTCATGTTCTTGTTTCTTCTGTTCACCTGATTATATATCCTCATCCAGCATGTTACCAATCTTCCATTTGCCAGTAATCAGGCTTACCCAATCTTCCATTCCTCTTGTATATTCATCATCATGCTTACTTCCATCTTGATCATCCAGTTACTATACTAAGGTTCTCTGAATCTGCCCTGAACATTCTCATGTACTATATCTACCTGGCTGTTTCATGTTTTGTCCCTTTAACTTGATCTCCCTTGATCACCTTGTACTTTCATACTTGAATCATACCGTGCTCCTTTTGCTCATCATAAGGAACCCCCTTTGACTCTCTTGTCCACTCTTGAGAGAATCCCTCCAAGAGACATCTCTTGTCCACCTTAAGGAATCCCCTTGAGGAAGTCTAGTTAGCAAAGCCATGGGTGAGTCATCACCAGCCTAGCTCTCAAGTCTCCACACTTGGCTTTCAAGGGTTGTGCTTGTTCTTATCCAAACCAAGCATAACAATAGGAGGGAGTTGGAGTTGGTGGGGGCTGTAGATTCCTCATGATGGGGGGTACATAGGATTGTGTTTGCTAGGGAAGAAACATGCATGGATTCCATCAATAGGGCAGGCTGGATCAGTGACAATAGCATGGATACACTTGAAAACTTTGTTGACATCCTTGTTCTAATATGCCAGCTCTCAATAACACTGGTGTTGTTACCATGCATGAGAATGTGGGAGTGGTCACTGTTATGTTTCTTTCTTTTGTTTATCCTTGTTTACTTTTATGCTAAGCCCAGCATTGTATTCTGTCTTACAAGTTCAACCCTTGTTTGACTATTCTTTTCTTTGTCATCATTCCATTGTGTTCTTTAATGTTCTTCTTCTTTCTTGAATCTTCTTTTGAATGTTTTGGAATCTCACACTAGTTGGTCTGTGCTCAATTCTCTTTCTTATATAAACCTCATCTCTGTGTCTTGTACTCTTAACCTTGACCTACTTTGTATCTTATGCCTAGTAGTCCTTTTTTGAATCCATCTCTTTTCTGGGAACTCTTGAAGTCTGCTTCAAACTTTGATTGAGGTCTTTTCTCTTAAAATCTTCGACAAGTGAGGACACCCCTTGCTCTTCAAGACTACATATAGTCTTTTGACCTTATCTCATCCTTGTTCTTTGATCCAATTGAGTCTACTCTTGGCCCTATCCAGGACAAGCATAACAGTCATGAATGAGGCTAGCAATGGTTGCAGTAAGGAAAAGGAAGCTGACAGCCTCAGCCCAGGTGATGGCTCACTTGCTGTCACAGCACTGCCAGCCTGGAATGAGATGCCAGGATTGCCATTGCATGCTGATGATGATGCCAATGCCAATATCAGAGCTAGCATCAGAATATGTGTCATAGTTGAGGATGAGGGGGGGAGGTGCAATAGATTGGATGGTTGAGCCCAAGGCTATTAATTGCTGCCACCAGGCAAGGTCATGATGGATTGGCTGTTCTGGTCTATAGGACATAAATGGCTTTTTGCTGCACACAAGTATCATGTGCTTAAATCCAGTGATATATGCATGGCCTGCCAAAATCAGTGAGGATGCATCCAGAAGCTTGCTGTATAGTCTCTGGACATCTTCTAGCACATGTGCAGTGCAATTGTTCCAATCATCAATGGCTCATACATATCTGTCTGCTTTCTCAGGGGTTAGTTAGACTGTTCTCTTCTGTGAATCCCACAGGAAACTGATGTAGGTGGTTTGGTGGCTGAAAGGTTGGCCTTTCAACCTTTCCCAGGAGATTCCTAGAGTATCAGATAGTACATCAATGTCTGAGACACATTAAGTGAATTGTTTGTTGTGCACTAATCTTGGCAAGATTTGGGAATGATCTGATATGGGGTGTGTGCATCCTTCATTAAATTCTTCTGATGAACCATCAGACATGGTTGTTACCTGGAATCAGATATGGCTGCCTTGCTGTCATCCACCATTGGCATTGATTTCTTGATCTCATTCTTTGCCTTTGTTATTGTAGTCAATTATGTACTTACACTGTATGTGGAACAGGATATGATCATTGACCCACTTGCTGAGTGGGCCTATGCCATGGAAGTGGAAGATTTCCACTGCAGCATCTGTGACATGACCACAGCTCCCCAGGGATGGAGTGGCACCAAAAGCGGTGCACATGCATGTCAATGCATCCTAGTGTAGTGGAAATGCATATCATGGCTGCTGGCCATTGTGGTGAATGCAGGGGGATGGTTCAATAAGCCTCTGCTACATCACAGGTGGCTGCTTTGGAACCTGGGGGGAGACAGGATGCTAGGAGGTGAACAATGGAGAACTTTCCCCATGTGGTGGAGAGATTATGTGCATCTATCATAGAGTTAATGGACAGACATTGGAACTGATTATTGGGATAAAGGGGAAAGGAAAAATCTTTGTACTAATCTAAATTTACTGGGATGACTGGGTTTGGGAATGATTGATAGAGGGGAAGACTGAACAGGACCAATGGATACTTGTATAGTAGCTTTTATGCTTGTCCTGGATAGAGCCAAGAGTAGACTCAGTTGGGTTGAAGGCTAAGGATGAGACAAGGTCAAAAGACTAGATAGTCTTGAAGAGCCAGGGGTGTCCTCACTTGTTGAAAGTTCAAAGAGCAAAGACCTTGATCAAAGTTTGAGGCAGACTTAAAGAGTTCCAAGGAAAGAGATGATATTCAAAGAGGCTACAAGGCATAGGATACCAAGTATGTCAAGGTTAAGGTACAGGATGTAAAGACAAGGTTTATATAAGGAAGGGAATTGAGCACAGACCAAGTGGTGTGAGAATTCCAAGACATTCAGAGAAGATTCAAGAAAGAGAAAGAATATCAAAGAACACAGCAGAATGATGACAAAGAAAGTCAAGTAAGGGTTGAGCTTACAAGATGTTGTACAATGCTGGGTTTAGCATAACAGTAAACAAGGGTAAAGAAAGAAAGAAATGTAACATTGCCCCCCTACTAGGCTTGAGACACCAACAAAAAGCTTTCTAACAGAAGGGAGTCTCCTGCTCAGAGACCACTATAGGCAGGACCAGGAGACCCAGTAATGTTGAACCAACAGGTGTCATCCCATTAATCATCAATGTAAGTGTCATTGTTGAGAGGTGGAGTAGGAGGAGAGTAATGAGGAGTAAATTGGGAAGGACAATAAGGAGAAGAACAAGGAAGACAAGGAGAACTAGTGGTGGAATGACAGCAACCATTAGAGGAACTAGACGACAAACTGAATGAAGAGATGATGTGACAAGGAGAGCAGTCACAAGGGCAGTCACACTGAATATGTCCTAGACCCCATTGAAGACAGAGGGGGGATTGATACTCAGGGCAGTCTTTACAGATATGACCTATGTGTCTGCAAGAAAAACAGGCATGCTGGTAGCATGGATGAGAGGGGGAAAGTGCATAGTCATAAGATTCACTGTTGATAGTTCCTAGAGTTTAAACCTCATGTTGAGCTTCTTCCTGTTCTAAGGTAAAAAGCTCCTCAGCAGTGAGAGGGGAGGAGGATGCAGAAGGAGAGAATGGAGGAGGAGGAGCAATGGAGTTCTCCAGATCCTGAAGGTAATGTTCAATATCAAGAACAAGGTTAGATATGCCTAACTAGTATAAAGCCAAAAGGAGATCTGTCTCAAGACAAGAGTGGAGAGCACAGATGATTGGAGATTGATGAACTTGAATGGGGGAGTGACATGGAAGTGCTATGACATCCACCAGATGGCAGTTTTGGAGGAAGGCAGAGTAGAGGGACTGCAGGAGAGCATTCATGTCCAAGTGAGTGTCAAGAGGGAGAGTGAGGCATTGATCACATAGGACATTAGACAGATGATGAATGACTGGTTCATCAGGAGGGGTAAAGGCAGTAGGCATTAACCGGAACATTGATGAACATAATTGGAATGAGATGAACAGAATGAGGGTTTTGAGTAGGAGGGAAGAGTGAAGATGTTTGATAAGAGGAGGATGAACAGGTAATGTGGAAGAAGGAGTATAAAGCTGGTCATTGGAAACAACTTCAACGAAGGGGACAGGAGATGAAGAAGGAAAAATAGCCATGGTAGAAATGGAAAGTAAGAGAAGAAATCAAAGCGGGTGGAAGTAAGAGAGAGAGACAATTACAAAGAAGAGGAAAGATGAGAGGACTTTTTATAGTCCTCAAGAAGGGACTTGGCATTTTTGAAATCCCATTCAGGGACCCAAGAATCTTCTTTGGCAGAATACCCCTTCCATCAGACAAGATAGGAACAGCAAGAAGGTGGGCCATGATGATGGATAACACATTCAATTTCATATTCTTCTTCACCAGCAATAAGATCAGGGGATGAAGACAGAAAGTTCTTGCCATGGACAGAATTTTTACAATAGAGTGATAAAAGAGATGCATGGAAAACAGGGTGGATGTGCCAAGTCTTGGGAAGATGGAGTTGGAAAGTGATGGGAGATAGTACCTTAACAATGGTAAAGGGTCCTTCTTGCTTTGGTGCAAACTTTGGATTCAAGATAAGGTGTTTCAAATTACAAGCTTCTAGCCAGACTTTGTCTCCTTTGATGAAAGGGGAATAGTTTCAATGGGTATGAGAGGCCATAACTTGGCAAGTGAGTTCATGGGTGGTGAGTGCTTCATCGTGAGATAAGGAAAGCTATTTGAGTCTGAGCTCAACAGCAGGAAGAGGAGTTTCAGGGAGAATGGAAGGAAGGGGATGGGGTTCATATCCCATTATGAGGTAAAAGGGGGATACTGATGTCATGGAGTGAGGGTGGTGATTGTGAGAAAATTTGGTGTGAGAAATAGAATCAGCCCAAGAAGAGGGGTTGTTGCCACAGAAGATATGTAGATAGGTCTTGACTTTTTGATTGACATGTTCCATTTTTCCATCAGATTGGATGTGACAGGCAGTGGAGAAAAATTGATTGTACTTCAAAATACAACCGATTTCTTTTGCAAAGGCAGAGGTAAACTGAGGACCACAATCAAAGATGACTTTGTCAAAAAGACTGAAACAGAGGTAGACTTTGTGGAAAAAGAGGAAAGCAACACCTTTGGCAGTGACAGATCTCAAAGTGGGACAGAGAATCACCCCCTTAGTAAGGCCATGGTCGACCATGACTAGAAGAGTATCAAAACTGGAGGAAGGGGGAAGGTGGGCCACCCATTCACCATTTCCCCACACCCATTCACTGCACCCTCACCATGCTCATGCCTCCCCACATTTATACCATTAGAACACACCACCACCTCACTGTTGCACAAGCCAAACTTCAAAGCCAAACCTCAAGGGCAAGACAAGATAAAGGCTCAGAGAGAAGAGGAGGATGATAGTGATGATGATGGCGCTCAAGCATAAAGCTGAATGTGCAGAGGTAGTGACAAAGTTGAATCATTAAACCATGCTCAAGCTGAGGCTAAATCCAATGATCAAGTGAATAAGACTGCAGGAACAGTCTCTAAACTATGGCTTATATACATATAGGGACTGAGCACAGACCTGCGCAGCGCACAGTCAAGACAGCCCTAAAGTCATCTCAAAAGGAAAGTGCAGTCATGTCTGCAGCACACGCAGCAGAGCTGACTTGGCACCATGTCACAATCTGGCAAGAATGGTAGAGGACATGTACGAGACATGTATGTACACATGCACTGTATCACATGAAGTAGAAGTCTGAAGTATCAGCATAGTAAGAAGGAAAGGAAAAGAAAGACACAAATGATAGTCCTAAACACTCGAATGTATATAATACAGGTGAGCACTTGTCTTCAAGGACAAGTGTAGTTGGAAAGAGGACGAAAAAATGTATGAATTACAACATTACCCCCCTCCAGGGGCTGAGTACTCTGGCCGAGGCCCAAATGCTAGTGGATTCCATTGACCAAACCCAAAACACCAATTGCCAGGGCGAAAGTGCAGATGTCAGCATTTGTGATTTCACCAACCAGAGCTATAGTTGCAGGGGGCGAAGGATTCAGTGCAAAGGTGATGGGATCATTAATAGGGTTTTTGGTGACCATGGGATCCACAGGCCCCCAACCATCGGTTGGTGCCTGCTGAGCCCAATCCTGCACCCAAACAGGTGGTTGAGGGTGGGTGTGAATGGAAAAATGATCAGTAAGTCATGCATTAATGGTGAGATGGACCATAAAGGGCTCAATGGTAAGCAAGGCCCCTACAGGGTGCTCGGTGACGTGCAACATTTGAAGAGTGAGGGCAAGGAAATGGAGGAGGTGGAGGTAGACTGAAAAGATGAAGAAGAGGAGGGAGAGAAAAGTGAAGAGGGAGGAGACAGTGATAAGGGAAAGGAGACAGTGG
>JBBPQO010000547.1:0-10010 GCA_038092535.1 Xerocomus subilludens | reverse complement strand
CTGGTGGGTGGTACCACAAGAGTTGAGCCAGGCATGTAGATTAGAGCATTTGAGCTCCCCATTATCTGAATGCAGAATACTTAGACATGAACTTGTTTCAGCCTCACAAGTGAGTTCCTAGGTTTGAAGTTTGTTGAAAGCATCAGATTCTGAGCTGAGAGGGAGTGATCAACAAAAAAAAAGAATAGTTGGCTATTATGTTAAGGACATAATGATTCCCAGTAGCAATCACATGGGCTGGATGTTCCATAAGGCCCACATGCATAACACCCAGCTTATGCCCTGCATACACCCCCTCATGTATCTTTGGCATGCTGGATTTGGTCTGCTTATTGAGGATACAGTGGTCACAAGAGGGAGGGACAGGAGAAGATGGGATATGCATACCAAGGTGACAAGTAAGCTCTGATACAGCACAATAATTCATATGCCCAAGACAGCAGTGCCAGGTTTTAAGGATGGGGCCACATGTGACTGTGAGGGCATGAGTGGGCATGAGCTGCCTGTTATGCAAAGCATATACCAATGTCTGCTTACTTGACAATGTCCTCAGGCAATACTCACAAAGAGACTGATGTTCGAAGAGTTGGCATTCAAGAGACAACAAGAAGGATGAAGGTTCAAGTTGGAAGACTTGACTTAGGATAGTCCCAAAGAACTCAAAGGAATGAGACTTAAGTCACACTTGTATTGCATAGATCAAGAATAGAGAATACAAAGGATGTGCGACAGTATTTATACAAAGGACCATTATGCACAGACCAAGGGAAAAGGGACTAAATGGAAGAGTATGGAACACAATGGAATATTGAGAACACTAGCTGACATAAGAGAGACAGCAGAGGAGGGATAAGTCCAATCAAAGACAAAGAAGGGAAACAGTGTTACAACTGAAAACAAGAATAAATCCTTCTGTAGAATAAGTGTCCCTCTCCAAGAGTAACACAGAGAATGGTAGAGGAAGAGAATGACATGGTGAAAAGGAAGTAAAATCGTAACATTACCCCTGTAGTACAATTGAATCCCAGATTCAATCAAAAGTCCTCTGTCAACCCAAGGACTAAACTCCTGATGAAGATGGTCAACCAAAGATAGCTGTCACCTGCGAAGGGAAAAGGTGTTCAAATGGACAGTTGCTAATGATGTGCCCAGCTTGAGAGCAAATACTGCAGTTTCGATGGGGGCATGCTTGGTTGATATGGCCCCAGTTGTGACAGTAGTCACATTAGGGAATGAGGCATTGACAGAATGCATGGCTGGGGGCAGCAACATGGCAGTGGGAGCAAGAGTACTCAGCGCAATCTTTGTGATAGTGACCATTGCAGTGACATTGAAAGCAGGTTGTAGTCACGGATGCAGGAGGAGTATGATGAGGTTCTACTTGAGGAAGAATGTGAGTAGGAGAGGAGAGAGCACAGCTGCCATTAGGAAGAGTAATTATTCGAGCATGTTCAGTGGGGACTGGGATAGTAAGAGGCTTGTAGGTGTTGTTGGATTTGGAACAAGGTTTGATGGCAGGAGAGGTTTCAGACAACAGAGGGAATAAGAGATGGGATTCAAGAGACAGCAGAGGAATGGAAAGTGGAAGAGTAAGACAAGGTCAATGAAGAAGAAATTGATTGACATGTTCTAAATAGGAATCATGTTGGTCTTGCAGTAAAGACATATAGATTCAATGAAAAGCTAAATAGATAATGGCAGGTGCAAGAGATTTTATAAAATGGAAAAAGCCATGAAGATGAAGGATAGACAGAATATGCATGGAGAGAGCTTCTAGGGTGAACTGTAAAGGGATTTCATTGATTTTGGAGGACTGGAGACATTGGGCTGAGGAGACATCATGGAATAGGTGGATGAGCTCATGAGCAATAACATTATCTTGGTAAAGTGGGTTGTCCTCAAAGGTGAAGAGGATGTGAGGAGTATGGGTGATGGCAGCATACAAGAGGTGGGTGGTGTGAGTGGGGAGGAACATAGGATAGACATTGCAGGAACAAAGAGGAGAGCTAGGAGTAGATTGTGATGAGGGGATGATAGCAGAAGAGAGGAAGGACATTGTGGTGGAAAGGTGACTTTCATTTGCAAGATACTCATGAAGAGACCATTGAGCAAAGGAAAGTCTACCTTGTCAAAGGTGGTGACATTGTTTATAAGAGGATAGGATGGAAGCAGAGTGTCAGAGATTGGATTTGGGTTTCCAGGTGTTTTCCACTGAGGAGTATCCTTTCCAGGAAGTCAGGTACAATCACTTGGTTTTGGGGCCTTTGTGGAAAAGGATAGCCTCCACTTCATACTCATCTTCGTTATCGATGATGTCAGGTGGAGGTTCGGAAAAGGAAGGTCTGTAAGCTTCAGTGGAATGATAAGATGATAAAAGACAGGTGTGGAAAACATTATGTATCTTCTAGGTACCCGGAAGTTGGAGTTGATAGGTAAGGGGGGATAAGATGCGAATGATCTCGAAGGGACCTAGTCACTTGGGCAAGAGCTTCCTAGAGGGGTAATGGAGATGGAGATGAGTTGCTTTGAGCCAGACCTTATCTTCCACTTTCCAGGGCGAGAATCGTCAGGTAGATCTGGAGGACATGATCTTTCTGGCAGATTCGTGGGCAGCTAGGGCTTCTTTATGGGTTTTGTCAAGGAAGGATAGTCTATTCTTGAGAGTGGGGAGGAAGGTCTTGCCAAAAGATGGGTAGAAATGGGGTTCATAACCATAGAGGAGGGAGAATGGAGATTTCTTAGTGGAGCTATGGGGGGTGGAATTGTGATGAAATTTGGCAGAGGATAGGAACTGCACCCAGGACGAAGGGTTGTTAGTGCAAAAGATGTGAAGATATGTTTCAAGCTCTTGATTGGTTCACTTAATTTGTCCATTGGTTTGAGGGTGATAGGCAGTGGACAATCATACATTATATTTCAGAAGGCAAGTGAGTTCTTTGGCAAAGGTGGAGGCGAATTGGGGACCCTGGTTGGAGGTGAGGGTGTTGTGAAGACTGAAATGTTTGAAGACATTATCAAAGAACACTTGGGCAATCCCAGCAGTGTTGATGGTTTTGGAACAAGGAGTGAGAATTACCCCCTTTGTAAGGCTGTGGTCTACTATGACCACAATGGAATCATGACCTGCAGATAAAGGAAGGTTGGTGATAAGATCAACAGAGAGTTGCTTAAATGGAAGGAAGTGCAAGGAGGGGATAGGAACTAAGGGAGGAATAGTGGAATAGGTGTTAATTTTGCTTTGTTGACAAATAGTGCAACAGTCGATGAAGTTTTTAACAAAGAAGGTGAGGCCTGGCCACCAGTAATCACATTCAAGAATTGATTTAGTACAAAAGATACCCATGTGACCAGAGAGAGGAGATGAATGGATGGCATGGAGTAAGGCAGATCGGGAGGAGGGAGGGATGAACATGTGACCTTTAAGATAGAGAAGGCCATTATTGAAGGTCCATTCAGATAAAGCTGCACAAGAGAACAGAGGAGAACTTTCCTTGAGTGCTGAGAGAATGTGAAGGTCAAAGGGGTTGGAGAATGTAGAAAGGGAGATAGATTTAACTAACATAAGATTGAGGGCGTTAATGACAATAGGGTCGGAAATGATGGAGGAGTCTTGGTTATCAAAGGAGATGTCAGAGAGATCTTTTCAAGAGAGGGCATTAGCAGGGCCCATTTGCAATCCAGGAGTGACAACCCATTCAATATTGAAATCCTGTAAAAAGAGAGCCCAAGGGGCTTGATGATGACATAGTTTGTGAGGATCTTTGATATAAGAGAGGTTTTTGTGGTCAGTAATGACAGAGAGAGGAAAAGGGGTGCCTAAGAGATAGTGCTTCCATTTGGTGAGTGCAAGGATAACTGTGAGAAGTTCTCTGTTGTAAATATTATAGTTTCGTTCAGTGAGGGAAAAGGTCTTAGAAAAGTAAGTGCAGGGATGGAGGTCACCATTGGAATCTCTTTGCATGAGGATGGCACCAGCAGCAACTAGGAAGACATCGGTCATAATAGAGAAGGGGCAAGAGGTGTCAGAGATAAAACAGGGGCTGAAGAAAAGATGAGATGAAGGGCATCAAAGGCACATTGTTGGAGGGGAGTCCAGACATAGGATTGGTCCTTCTTTGTGAGGAATGTGAGTGGGGTGATGATGTTGGAGTAGTTGTGGATGAATTTATGATAGAAGTTTGCAAAACCTAAGAACGAACAAACTCCTTTGACAGTTTGACAGATGAGGGAGGTTTCCAATTGGCAATGGCAGAGAGTTTAATGGGGTCCATACAAATGAGTCCATTGCTGATGACCATTCCCAAGTATTCCATGGTGGAGGTGTTGAAAGAGCATTTGGAGATCTTGACTGAAAGCCCTGCCTCATAAAGTTGTTCAAGGACACATCAAGTACATTTATAGTGAAGTTTTAAGGTTCCATGGGTGTGAATACCGAGATTGTCCATAAAGATCTTGAGCCAAAGTTCAGCAATCATATCAGCGAAGGTGTGGTTCATGAAGGCTTGAAAGGTGGCAGAGCATTACAAAACCAAAAAAACATAACTGTGAGTTCAAAAAAACCTAGGGGGGTGATGAAGGCTGCTTTCCATTGATCGGTTTCTCAAATATGAATGTTGTTATAACCCCAGTGGATATCAGGTTTGGTAAAATGGTTTGACTCCTTCATATCGTTGATGAGTTTGGAGATGAGTGGCAAAGGGTAGGAATGTTGTATGGTATGGCGGCTATTGAGATACCAATAGTCCTGACAAGGACAAAGAGATCTGTCTTTCTTAGGAACAAAGAAAAATGGAGATGCTTGAGGAGATTTTGAGGGGATGATTTGGCCAGTTTTCAAATGTTCTTCAACAAAGGCCTTGCAGACTTCTTTCTCAGCAGGGTTGAGTGGATATACTTTGGTGATTTTAGGGATAAAGGTGTCTTTCAGGTCAATGGTGTGATCAAAAGAATGATGGGGCAGAAGTTGGGTATGAGTGGACTCAGAGAAGATGTCAGTGAAATCAGAGCAAAAGTCTGGGATAAATACATCCTTGGGTTTCTCAGCCTGGGCAAGTTCTGTAGAGATGGTGATCTTCTCAATGTTCTCTTTGAGGGGAGGATACTCACAAAGATACCTCTTGACACTAGAAGAGAAGTCGATGGAGAAGGTTTTCCAATCAATAATAGGGTTCCATTTCTGGAGCCAAGGCATGCCAAGTATGATCTGGAGGCGGGCGAGTTGAACAATCATGAATTTTACCATGTTGGAGAATGGTTCTAAGGTGAATGAAATGATGGTGGACCATTGGATGGTTCCTTTGGTGTTAGGTGTTCCATCTACATTATAGGCAATAACCAGATTTGGAATGGGTGAGGATTTGAATGGTCCAAGAGACAAGAGATGAGGGTCAATGAAATTTCCAGTTGCTCTAGAATCAATGAGGGTGGTGGTGTCAATGGTTTGTCTTGATCCATGCAGCAAAACAGAGAGACACATAGTTCTATTGCTTCATGGTGCTACAAGTACATGGTTCAAGGAAAGGAAAGGAGATGTCAAGGCAGCTTTCCTTCTTAAAAATCCTATGCTTTTTTGATTCCAGCCATGACTTTGGCAGTAAAAACTTTTGCAAGTTCTTCCACAAGTTCTTCATAACAGGTTTGAGGGACAGAAAAAATTTTGTTGTCAGTTTTGCCAGAGGTTTTCAAGGAGTTGGCATATTCATTGAGTTTGGGATGAATAGGTTCCTTCTTAGAAACAGGGGGTGGAGTAGTTTCAGTGTTTTGGAGGTTCTGAGAGTTAGTTAATGTGGAAGGATGAGGGGTGGTTTGAATGAAGGAGATTCGATAGTTATTAGTGCTATGACCCTTCTTCCTACACCTAAAGCAGAGTTGGTTTCGAATTCATCTAGCTCATTCACTCAGGGTAAGCTTGGACAATGTGATGCTGTCAACATCCATGGCATTGGGGTCTTTCTGAGGATGGAAAGTGGAGGAGGGTTGAGGTCATCCACTGCAAAGGGACTGGATCCTCATCTTCTGGGTGTGGAAGGTTTTGACTCATTCAATCCAGGCATTAATAGTAATAGGGATGGGGGACATGGATAAAATCATGGTGGTGATCTTCTGATCAACTCTTAGGGAGAATTGATCAATGAGGGTGATATTGTCAGTGATTCCGGCCTTGCTAGCAAGGTTCTGGAAGTCAGTGATGTATTGCTGGAAACCATTGTCAAAGGTTCCATCAGGGCATTTGGTAGATTTCTGGACAAGTTTAGAAAGATTCAAGCAGGCAGTGGCTTTGGTGTTGAAGGGGTAAAAGGTGGACTTGAAGTTGGCAGTGAATTTATCAAAGGTTTTCTCAGAAGAAGTGATGGTGGTGTTGGCAAGTTTATTATACCACGTCTTGGCAAAAGAAGCTCCACATTCTTTGCTCATCTTGTTCAGGGTAGTGGTGACATTCCCTTCATCAGAACAGTATAATAAGGAGTTCAAAGCAAAGTAAGCTCTCATGGCCTTGATCCATCGAGAGGCATCAGAAGATTTTCTGGAGAAGTCTGTGGGAAGGGCTGCCTTGAGTTCTGTCTTGGAAAACATATTGATTGGTGGTACAGGGGTGGCAGGGGTGGCAGGTGGTGGGACGATGGGTACTGGGATGACTGGGGTAAAACCGAGGGTCTGGGATTACTAGGGGGTGTGAGTGGTCGAGCAGAGAGTCTAGGGTTACTAGTGATGGATTGAGGGGGTGAGTTGACTTTGATGTTGCTGCCCTTAGACTCAGATTTAGAAATGCTGAAAGCCTTACGGAAACTTGTGGTGACAATGGGAGTAGGTCCTACACCTAGGAAGGTGGGACCGAAGATATTCTTGATCTTTTGTGATGCGAAGCATATACCAATGTCTGTTTACTTGACAATGTCCTTGGGTGATACTTACGAAGAGACTGACGTCCAAAGAGTTGGTGTTCAAGAGACAACAAGGAGGACGAAGGTTCAAGTTTGAAGACTTGACTTAGGATACTTCCAAAGAACTCAAAGGAATAAGACTTAAGTTACACTTGTATTGCATAGATCAAGAATAGAGAATACAAAGGATGTGTGACAGTATTTATACAAAGGACCATTGTGCACAGACCAAGAGGAAAGGAACTAAATGGAAGAGTATGGAACACAATGGAATGTTGAAGAACACTAGCTGACATAAGAGAGACAGTGGAGGAGGGATAGGTCCAATCAAAGACAAAGAAGGGAAACAGCATTACAACTGAAAACATGAATAAATCCTTCTGTAGAATAAGTTGTCCCTTTCCTGTAACAACAGAGAAGATTTTGTCATCAGTCTTGCCTGAAGTTTTCAAGGAGTTGATGTATTTGTTGAGCTTGGAGTGAGCAGGTTCTTTCTTGGGAACAAGAGTTGGGGTGGTTTCAGTGTTCTGGATATTCTGAAGATTGAAAGAAGTGGGAGGATGAGTGGAGGTGGTTCGAGTGGAGGAGGTACAACTGTTATGTGAAGTGTATGCCAATGTCTGCTTACTTGACAATGTTCCCGGGAAATACTCACTAAGAGACCGACATCTGAGAAGTTGGCTTTCAAGAGACAACAAAGAGGACTGAGGTTTGAGCTTAAGACTCGACGAAGGATAGTTCGAAGGACTTGAGGGATTGAGACTTAATGTAACGCTTGTATTGCATAGATCAAGAATAAAGAATACAAGGTGGTGTAACAATATTGATAAGATTCTAGGAAGCACACAGACCAAGGAATAGAAGCGAAAGGAAAAACCATGAACATGATAGAATGTCGAGGAACATAGGCTGATGTAAGAGAATCAGCAGAGGAGAGATAAGTCCATTTACAAACGAAGAAGGGAAATGGAGTTATGGCTGGAGATGAGAATGAACCCTTCAGTAGAATAGGTCATACCTCTCCAAGAATGGTTCAGAGAATGATAAAGGAAAAGAAGAACACAATGGAAAGGGAGTAAAATTGTAACATTACCCCCACTGTACAATCAAATCCCTGATTTGACTACCAGCCCTCTATTGGCCCAAGAACTAAACTCCCGATGATGACAGTCCACTGAAGATAGCTATTGCTTGAGAGGGAGAAAGGTGTTCAAATGGACAGTTGCTAATGATGTGCCCAGCTTGAGAACAAATACTGCAGTTTCAATGGGGGCAGGCTCAATTGGTATGGCCCCAGTTATGACAGTAGTCACATTGGTGAATGAGGCATTGACGAGATGCATGACTGGGGGTGGCGATATGGCAATGGGAACAGGAGTACTTGGCACAATCTTTGCGATAGTGGCCATTATGGTGACATTGAAAGCAAGTAGTGGTCATGGATGCTGGGGAAGTACAGTGAGGCTCAACTCGAGGGAGGATGTGAGTGGGAGAAGAGAGAGCACAACTGCCATTAGGAAGAGTGATTATTTGGGGGTGTTCAGTGGGGATAGGAATTGTGGGAGGTTCATAGTTGTCATCAGATCTGGGATTGGGTTCGATGGTGGTAGAGGTTTCTGACAGAGAAGGAGATGAAAGGCAGGATTTGAGAGATGGAGGAGGAATGGGGAGAGGAAGAGTAGAATGAGAAGAGTGAAGAAGGAATTGATCAACACATTCCAAATAAGAGTCCTGTTGGTTCTGCAGTAAAGACAAGAATATGACAAAAAGTTGGGTAGATAAATAGTGGGTGTAAGGGATTCAATGACATGGAAGAAATCGTGGAGGTGGAGGATGGTTAGAATACATGTGGGGAGAGCTTCTAAAGTGAAACAAAGAGGATCTCATTGGTTTCTGAGGATTGAAGGCATTGAGCAGAAGAAACATCATGGAAGAGGTGAATAAGCTCATGGATGATGATGTCGTCCTGGTAGAGTGGGTTGTTCTCAAAAGCAAAGAGGATATAAGGGGTGTCAATAATGGTGGTGTAGAGGAGGTAAGCGACTGTTACGCGAAATGTACAATGATTCCTATCTTACTAATCCCATCTTAAGGCGATGCTCACAAGGAGACCGACATCCTAAGACTTGACATTCAAAAGGGAAAGGTTGAGGATGAGGACAAGGGATCAAGATAAGACTTGACGAAAGACGAAGAATGAAAAGTTCGAGTTGATGCTCGACAAAAGACTGAGGACTAAGAGATTCGAGACAACGCTCGACTGGAGATGAGACCAGATTATGCTTGTATTGCATAGATCGAGAATAGAGAGCATACAAGAGATGACAGACTATTTATAGGAAGACTAGAATGCGCATGGACCAAGGAAAAGAATACGATGGAAGGTAAAGGAAGTCGATGGAAAGGAGAAGAAGGTTGAAGAAGGAGGCTTAGTCAGAGACTAGCTAAACTAAGTGAAGAATGATGACAAATGAGAACAAAACCAAAGTTGTTGTCAAAGGTTCCACGCCAGGAGCGATAGGGACGTTGGAAGATAAACAAGAGGATACAATGAAAAGGGGAGAAAATTGTAACAGCGACATGGGTTGGAAGGAACATCAGATAGATGTTCCAAGAGTAAAGAATTTGAGGTGGATTGTGAGGAAGGGACAATGGCAGAGGAAAGGAAAGACATGGTGAAGGGAAGATAGTTTTTGTTTGCAAGATACTCATGAAGAGACCATCAAGCAAAGAAGAGACTACAGGTGGTGACAATGTTTATAAGAGGAAAGAATAGAAGGGGGTGTTGGAGGTTTGATTTGGGTTCCCAGGTGTTCTCCGCCGAAGAGTACTCTTTCCAGGAAGTTAGATACAATCGTTTGGCTTTGGGACCTTTATGGGAGAGGATAGCCTCTACTTCATATTCTTCTTCGCTATCAATGACATCAGGTGGAGGCTTGGAAAAGGAAGGTCTGTAAGCTTTGGTAGAGTGATAAGACGATAAGAGGGAGGCATGGAAAACATCATGTATCTTCC
Source organism: Xerocomus subilludens (assembly GCA_038092535.1). Classification (NCBI taxonomy): domain Eukaryota; kingdom Fungi; phylum Basidiomycota; class Agaricomycetes; order Boletales; family Boletaceae; genus Xerocomus; species Xerocomus subilludens. The sequence continues at coordinate 114 of JBBPQO010000547.1, read as the reverse complement.
AGGTACCTGGGAGTTGGAGTTGATAAGTAAGGGGGGATAGGATGCAAGTGATTTCAAAGGGACCCAGTCTTTTGGGTGTGAGTTTCCAAGAAGGGTAATGGAGATGGAGATGAG
>JBBPQO010000546.1:0-10022 GCA_038092535.1 Xerocomus subilludens | reverse complement strand
CATGCAACATTGAGGGGGACCTCCACATCCTTGTAAGGAAGGAGAGGAGCCACTTCCTCATATCTGATGGGGGGTGCATGCTCCTTACCCTCTCAGAATGAAGTGGTGGGGGCAGCAGGTGAGGGTGTGTCATGAAGACACTGACTGAGCAAGGGCAGGATTGGTTCAGCAGGTGCATCCTGAAGGTGCTGGTGGAGGGGTGAGTGTGATGGTGGTGCCACCACCTCCCTCCCCCTCAAAAAAGAGATTATTGATGAAGAAGGGCCAGCAGAGCTGGATGGGTTGATGTCTCTTGGACCACTGAGGGATGTGACTTGAGCCTGCTTGAGCTGCTATGCTTCATCATGGATGGTATGGGAACATGGGGCAGAGGGTGTGATATTGGTATGTGACAACAGTCACTTGATCTCTGCTTGAGCAGAGGCAAGTTCCCTGCAAAGGGAACTGCACTTGTGTGTGAGCTGCTCCATGCATTGGTCCAGCATGGAGTATGGCTCTAGTTATCAGTAGTGGGGGGCATTGTTGATGAGGTGGTTAAACACATCGTAGATATCTGTTGCATCCAGGGTGGTCCCCTCAGTGAGATGCATGGTGAAGATGTTACTGCACAAACACTGGTGTTCATGATGATGTGGGAGCATATATTCCCCTGTGCTCATACCCTCCTATCATTGACCAACCATGTGTTATGCGAAGCATATGCCAATGTCTGCTTACTAGACAATGTCCTCAGGTGATATTCATGAAGAGACCAATGTCTAAAGAGTTGATGTTCAAGAGACAATGAGGAGGATGAAGGTTCGAGCTTGAGACTCGACTGAGGATGGTTTGAGAGGAACTTGAGGGATTGAGACTTAATGTTACACTTGTATTGCACAGATCAAAAATAAGAAATACAAGAAATGTGTGTTGGTATTTATACAAAGAACAAACATGCATGGACCAGAACAGTAGAACTAAATGGAAGGATATAGAATGCAGTGGAATGTTGAGGAACACTAGCTGACATAAGAGAGACAGTGGAGGAGAGATGAGTCTGATCAAAGATGAAGAAGAGAAACAGAGTTATGACTGGAGATGAGAATGAATCCCTCTGTAGAATAAGTCGTTCCTCTCCAAGAGTGATATAGAGAATGATAGAGAAAGAGAATGATATGATGAAAAGGAAGTAAAATTGTAACACCATGCACCTATCCTAACCATCCTTCCTATGTTTTCACCTCTCCCTCCCCCCTTCTCAGTTGTTTGTGATAGCCCCAGGTTGAACCTGCTCATAACCCACATATCTGCATCTGCAAAGTGCAACTGGGAACCATTGCTGGTAAGTTTTTCTTCTACTGGATAAGCTCTGACTATGACTCCATCCCTTGTTTATATTGGTCTCAATCCTGTATGTGTCATTTGACAGTTTCCAATCATCTTGACACTTTAAATATTGTAATTGGTATTTGTCTCAAGTCCAGGGTATGCCCAGACTATAAAGAGTGTACCTACATACTCAAATATCATCTCCATTGAGTTTGAATCATCCTGTGGTCCATCTGCTGTCTCCTCTGTCTATTCCCCTTACATTTCTATCCTCCTCACTGTTGCCTTTCCTTGGGTTATGCCAAACCCTCCATTGCATTTGCTGTGTTCCAACAACCTGCCATTGGCTTTCATCCAGGATTATCTGGAGAGTCACAGGTTCTGGTATCCAAGCTCCTCAAAGCTTTGAGGGATGAACTTACCTCTTTCTCTTGATTCCTCTCTGTGTTCCCTTTAGAGTCAAGCATCTCATACCCTTCTCACTATACCCTGCAGCGAACTCCATCCTAGGACTTGTTTCTTGAGCTCTAGGGTGATATCCACTCTCTTCAACTGGAGCCCACTGTGAGGGATTCAGAAGAGCCAATAGTGGGAAGACTTTATTCAAATTTGCAGCAGGTCGAGCTTGAAGACTTACTCAACCAATTCCACAATCTTCAATTGACACAGGATTCGGATTTCTTTTGCCCTGTTATTTCATCCCCCACTGATGCTAACAGATCTCCAAATTCTTGTGTCCCTGCAGTTTTATCAGATTCCTTGGACAAGTTAGATAAGTCATGTATATCATCTGCTGGCAGTTCTGATAACCAGGTATCCTTGCGATTTTGATTGGATATCCACCTGACATCAGGTGCCCCTGTCTCATTGAATTTATAACTTGATTACCAGTCATCAGATATCCACTCTTCATCAAATTTCCAACTTGATCAACACCTGTCAGATACCCATCCATTGCTGAATATCCAATCTAATCAACCACCAGATTACTTGTGTTTTGCCTTGCCTGAAATCCCTGGAGCATTTATCCACTCTTCATTCTGTGCAGATCTTTTTGAAAGGTCATGTACTCCTGACCCTTTTTGGCTTTCTCATTTATTTCATCTAACACCTTTATCCCTGTCTGCATCTTCTTTTTCTCACTGAATTTATCCTACCTTCTTTATTAGTCTCCTCAGCTAAAGGCTACTAGGAACAAACTAGAAATCTCTTTGTCTTCCACATTTGCAGAAGATCTCCACCACCATCTAAATCCATTTCATTTGGTATTGGGTCCTAGTTTTACCTCATCAAACCTGAAACCCATGTTGAATCCATCTCCTTCACCACCTAGCCCCCTTTCTCCTCCAATTGTCCCTCATATGGCTAACACTTTTCAAATGCCCTTAAGGGATACTCAGAATGCTCCCAAATTTGATGGAAAGACACCTTCTCAATTACTTCATTACTTGGAGGACATTGAGTTTCTTGGAGTGAACACAGCTCTCACTAACCAAGAGCAGATAAGGGCTGCTATTCACTATGCTGACTTAAATGAAGCTGAAGTATGGGAAACATTACCCACTTTGTCCATGAACCTGGCTAATTGGGATGCATTCATAACCATGGTCAAGGATTTGTACCCCGGATTTGAAAGCAACAATTGCTATTGTTATGCTGATCTTCAATATCTCATTCAGGACTTGAAGAAGAAAAGCATGAGAAGCCAGGAAGACTTGGGTGAATACTGGTGCAAGTTCACCAAGATTGCTGCCATTCTCATTATTTGAGGTAAATTATTGAAAACCAAATGTGATTTTATGTTCCTCTCAGGCTTTCTGCCTGAAGTAGAGAGCAGGACTTGTCACTGGCTGTCTATAGTCACCCAGATGATCCTTATCTGCTAACTAATATCATTGATGCTGCTAACTTCCTGCTGACAGGTTCAGTGCTCCATATTGTGTATACCACTGGATCTGCTTTCATGTCACCAGATTTGTGTTTGCAATTTTGCTCCCCACAACAATCCACTGCACCATCTGTGGCAGCCTCACCTGGCTCGCTGCCTATAAAGCAAGAGTTTACTACCACTTGCCAAAACAGAGTTTGTACATTTTGTGCACTTCTTGGTCACTTCATTGGTAGTTGCCAGCACACTGAAGAATATCTCTGCACTGGAAGAATTATTTATGGCACTGACTGAAGACTCTATTTACCTGATGGTTCTTGCATTCCTTACATTCCAGGAGCACATTGCATCAAGGATTGCCTTGACTGCATGGCAGCAGAAAGGTCCAATTCAGTTGCTACTTCTGCTAACACTCCTGTAGCCCTGTATTTGACGTCGGATATCTGGTCTGTCATGGATGTGACCAAAGTTGACATGGTAATCAACTTTGAGCCCCTGTTGTTCACAGCTTCCATCTCTGAAGTGGAAGTACCCAAATCTCCTAACATTGCTGACCTGGATTTCTAGCCATTTATAGCACAGGCTTGGGCATCCCTCCAAGCTGCAAAGGAAGCTAAGGATAGCCAAAAGAGTCCAAAAGGGCTGCACATTCGATTCAATGGAGTTAGCATCCCCTCCAAATCCTGGGTTAAATCTGCAACTTCTAAACCAAACCCATGCACAGCATTGGTCTCAGAAGAACAAGAACTGATCTCACCAGAGGTACAGCAATCACAGACAACCCCAGTATCTGTGCCTCTTTGACCTCCAACACCCCCTTTGACCTTGCACATTATGGAGAAATCTGCCATCAAACCAAGAAATGCATCTGCTGCACCTCTGGCTAACCAAGTTCTTCCTTGCATTCTAGTCACTAATCCACCAATTCTTGCTTCTGGGAAATATAGGTATTCATTTTTGCTTGAAGACAATATGGCCCCCAAGCATGTTCTAGACCAAGTTTTAGCAACTTCCATACCTGTTACAGTCAAAGATCTGTTTGCAATTGTGCCAGACTTCAAAAAACAATTTCGTAATGCAACTACTACCAAATGTGTCACTACATCTTCTTCCTCACCATAGACTCATGTTGTACAGGTGAATGAATTATCTGCTCATAACCTGGGTAAGGTAGATCACAAATATGGTGACCACATTTTATGTTCTGATGATGGCACTATTGTTGTGCATCGCAGCCTTCCCCTTTGATGCATAGATGGTAAGGTGGTAGGAACCAAGCACACTCTCACATGTGTTTTGGATTTTGGATCTGAAATCATTGCTATGCCGAAGCAGGTTTGGCAGCAATTAGGAAACCTGATTCACTTGGATCATATTATGTGCATGACATTAGCTAACACTAGCATTGACTCAACTCTAGGAGTGGTCAAGAATCTATCCCTGTCATTTGGAATTGGAGAAATTGCATTGCAGGTACAAGTGGTTGATCACACTAACTTTGATCTACTCTTAGGCCAACCATTTCACTGTCTCATGTCCACAACTACTGAAGATTACCTGGATGGCACACAAACCATTATCCTATGAGACCTGAATAGCAGAAAGGAATTCTACCTACCAACCCATCCTTGGATGGACAGATGTCTGCATTGCTGCAAGGGCATGACCTGCACTAACCACCAGAGCATATTCAAACTGGGTTTTTGGGTCTCAATGATCTCACAGTGGGGAGATTCTGTAAAATTCCCAGGTATGGACATGTTCTTGGATAAGTATCCTTTCTTGAAGTATCTAGTGGCTGCTTGTCTTTTCCATATCACCCCTTTGGCTTCTGATGCAGATAATGTTACTAAGCCCACAGAATCTGCTTCCACACTTTCCATTCAAATTGCTTCTTCTTTTCCTTCTTCTAATTATATGTTTGTTCCTTCAATATGTTTTGACTGACACTAATCTTGCCACTCTATGGTCAATTTATTGTTTTGACTGTTTTCTTCATGCATTCGTGTATAAACCCATTGCTAAAAAGATTTGCTCAATTTCTGCTTCTGTTACCAAAGACTTTTGTATTGTCCAGCACTTACCAAACAATTCTTTAGAGGGTTTACCTCCCTCACCCACTAATCCTCCAGAGTTTATTCCAGGAATCCACTTTATACAGGAATGTGCAGATAACCTGGATCTCAATCCCACCAAGTGGCATTGGCCAGAAGAACTGGAACTTGTTTGGTGGTTAGCCCTTGCTCATGAAACAGCTGTTGGATGGGTTCCTACTGAATGAGGATGCCTCAATGAACACTATTTTCCACCTGTCAAAATCCCAATGGTACCCCATATTCCCTGGGTACTCTGCAATATTCCAATACCACCTTCCCTCCAAAAGGATGTGATCCAAATTATCAAGGACCATATTGCATCAGGGGTCTATGAACCCTCTACAGTGGCTTATTGGTCCTGCTGGTTCTGTTCTTGAACAAGATGGTAAGACCTTCTGCCTCATTCATGATTTACAACCCTTGAATGCAGTTACAATCTGTGATGCATCTGTACCCCCTTTGTTGAGCATTTCATGGAATCCTTTGCAGAATATGCAGTTTATGGTATGATGGACTTATTCACTAGATACAATCAGCATCCGCTTCACATAGATTCTCACAACATGACATCTTTTACTATGCCCTTAGGTCCTCACCATTTAACCACTGTCCCTATGGGATACACCAACATGGTCCAAATCTACCAAGCTGATATGGCCTTCATCCTTCAAGATGAGATACCAGACCACACCATGCTGTTCATCAACAACTTACCTGTGAAATCTAGTATTACCTGCTATCAATATGAGGATGGATTCTATGAAACTATACCCAAAACTCCAGGGATCCAAAGGGTTAATTGGGATCATCTTGTAATTGTTAATCACATTTTACAGCGCCCTCAGAATGTTGGTACAACTGTATCTGCCAAGAAATTTATCCTTGCCACATCCAATGCTGTCATTATCAGACACAAGTGCACCTTTGAAGGATGAATACCTCAATACACCAAGGTGCAGAAAATCCAGGACTGGCCGGAATGCACTACTCTCAGCCAAGTCCGTGGGTTTCTGGGTATGTGTGGTGTCCTTTGCATTTTTATCTGCAATTATGTGCAAATGGTGTGTTCACTCATTGATCTAATCCACAAAGGCATCACCTTCACTTGGGGGGAACCCCAACAAGAAGCAATGCAGCATCTTAAGGATGCTATTCTCGAATCACCTGCTCTGTGTTGTCTTGACTATGAATGTGGTTGAGAAGTAATCTTAGTGGTCGATACATTCTATATCACTGTCGGATTTATCCTCTCACAGGAAGGAGATGATGGCAGGTGATACTCTAACTGTTTCGGGACTATTTCACTAACTGAAGTTGAAAGCTAATACTTCCAAGTGAAGCTGGAGTTGTACAGATTATTCTGCACACTTTGTGTGGTATGCATTTTCATTTTCAATATTCCTAAGTTCACTGTAGAAATGGATGTGAAGTATGTAAAGGGTATGATCAATAACACAGATCTACAACCGAATGCCATGATAAATTGTTGGATCGTGGATATCCTTCTCTTTCATTTCTGCTTGGTTCACATTCCCATGGATCATTATACAGGTGCTGATGGACTATCTTGATGCCCCCTTCTGAGTTGGATCCCCCTGAGGCTGATGATGTCGAGGAGTGGCTTGACCAGTTCTACTTCTTTGCAATGGAGTTACTCAATGATCATTTGTGTGTCCCACCCAATTCAAATTACAATAGCAACCATCTGCTTTCATCCTTGGATTCAGTTTCTCAATCCAGATGTGTTTCTCTTACTTGCCCGCATTGCTATTCTCGTTTCTTCATCGTAATCATGACTTACATTTCAGCTGCTGGTACATTCCCTTGGGAGCCAATCCATGGTGACGACCTGGACTGTATATGCAGGTAATGCACATGCAAAACAAAGCTCCCACCACACCCCCAATCCCTTGTTCATCAAAAGCAATTGCTCATAATGCTAAACTCCAACAGATCTGCATGTTTCTCAAAATCTGCCTGTGCCCAGAAGGCTTATCTGATCAAGCTTTTGAATCCTTCATCAGTTCCACTACATGTTTCTTCATCCTAAATGGCAACCTTTGGTGTTGCAAACCTCATGGCCATCACCAATTGGTTGTCATAGAGGATCGTTGGTTGGACTCATTAAGCAGGCCCATGATGACCTGGGGTACAAAGATGCCTACACTGTCCAACCCTGCCTCCTGTTGCACTTTTGGTGGCCCCTGCTGATAGAAGATGTCAAGTGGTATATCCACATCTGCCATGAGTATCAAATCTGCCAAACCCAGTGACTGCATATCCTGCTGACCATTCTCACTATTGTTGGCCTGTTCTACAAAGCACATATCAACATGATGCTGATGCTGCATTCTGGTAGATTCTGCTACATCATGCAGGCATGTTGTGTGATGTCCACATACCTGGAATTTCGTATGTTACATTCAGAAAACACATCGGCCCTTGCATCCTTCATTTTTGAGGATATCCTCTGCCAGTGGGGACCACTCTGCAAAATTATTACTGACAATGCACCCAGCTTTATTCAGGCAGTCAAGCTTTTGGCTTTGTATTATCATATCCACCATATCTGCATTTCCCCCAATAACTCACAGGCTACTGGCATTGTAGAGCATCATCACTACGATGTTCGGAAGGCCATCATCAAAAGTTCCCCTGGGGGGGAAGTGCATTGGCACCTCACTGCACATTCTGTGTTTTGGGCTGAAAGAGTCACCATTATCAAATCTGTTGGGTTATCACCTTACTTTATGGCTTATGGCTATTCCCCTTTGACATATCAGAGGCAACATTTCTCCTACTGCTCCCTGATGCTAACCTGCTTTCCTCTACCACACTCAGAATTTGGTGCACATGACAACTGCAAAAGTGCCAATCAGATTTAGATGAAATCCACCTCAAAATACTTGCCACATTATGAATCCATCAAACACTTTGAGAATTCCTTCAAGAATCACATAATTGACTATGATTTCCACCCTGGTACTCTAGTACTAGTTTGCAACTCACGCATCAGAAAAGAGCTCAACCACAAGACAAAACTGAGGTGTATGGGACTGATGGTTGTTCTTTGTCAAATGACCGGCGGATCCTATCTTTTGGCTGAGTTAGATGGATCCGTTTCACAATTGTGATATGCAGCTTTTCACATTATTCCTTACTGTCCATGTTTGTGCATTTTACTCTCTCTTATAGATCTCATTGGTTTAGATGAAGAAGAGCTGGACAATCTGGAAGGGAGAGAAGACAACTCACTTGAAGATGTTGAGGAACTGTCTGGTCTCACTAACCAGGATGTGTTACATGAAGTGTATGACAAAGGCCTGCTTACTAGTTGACTCCTGTGGGTGATACTCACGAAGAGATTAATGTCTGAGAAGCTAACATTCAAGAGGTACAAGGACAAAGGGACTCAAGTGAAGGACTTGACAAGAGATAGCCTTAGATAGACTCAAGGGATTTTGAGTAGTGAACTCAATGAGGGATGAGACTAGATAGTACACTTGTATTGCACAGATCAAGAACAGAGAATACATGTAAGGAACATGGTATTTATAAACAAGGTTTGTATGCATGGACCAAGATAACAGGAAAGGAAAAGAAGAGTATGGAAGGTAATGGAAGGTGGGGAACACTAGCTGTTGTGAGAGAAGTGACAGAGGAGAGAGATAAGTCCATTTAGAGGTGAGAGAGGAAAATGGAGTTGGCACTTGCAACAAGAATGAAACAATCATTAGAGTACTGTAAGTTGTTCTCCTCCAAGTGTGAATGGGAGTGTGACAAGAGAATAAGAGGATACAGTAATGAAGGAGGAAAATTGTAACAGGATGAGTAACGCTCTTGCCAATACTACTATACCCAAATCTGCTTTACCTCAGTTTTATCCTAGGTTTCGACTGGTGCTCAGTTTCATCCTGGGATTAGACTAGCAACTCTTTGTTTTACCCCTGCATTTGCCTCAAGACCATATCTCTTATTGAAAGCCAAAACCCATCAAAAATTTAGAAAAAAACAGCAAACTGCAGAAAATATTGCTATACCCACTCAATAATGCCTTGTCCTCTCTTTTGAATAATTCACAAATCAGAAAAAGAAAAAATGTCCTCTTTTCTGCCTATCAGGTGCCCTATGTCATCCATACTCATATTCACTTTCTATTGCACAATGGGCATTGTGCACTAATTTCACATTTCTACATTTTGATTCACACATTTTAGAGTTTCAATGCCAAGAAAAGAAGTAGAGAGAAAACAAACACAAGAGTCCTGAAGCTATTTCTCTCATTTTCTCTTATTGACATCTTATCTTACTCATTCCCTCTGTTTGTTTGTACCAGACACCAGTGATCTGGTTATATTTGTGGATTTTGCGGATTTAGTTCAAACTTGTGGACAGGTATTGAAAAATGATATTACATGTGCTACTATATGATACAAAGGATGTGACTACACTACTTCAAGTCGTTGATGCCCCATACAAGTGTCTCGACTTCCTGCTGCAGCTGCAGGAGCTATGCCTGGATGGTGTGTGCTTTTGTGCACAGCTCATGGATGCAGTCCTGGTGAGTGCTGCCTGATGGCCCTGCTTTTTCCTTCCCTTTGCCCTACCTGGGCACCTTCTCTTTGTTGTCAGAAGATGACAGTTCAAGGGCAGATGCAGTGCGTTTCTCCTTCACCTTCTTGTGCTCTAAAATCTGTTAGATACCCAATCAAATCTGTGTGAGGACAAAC
>JBBPQO010000545.1:0-10022 GCA_038092535.1 Xerocomus subilludens | reverse complement strand
TGGAGGTGGCAATGTGGCAGTGGGGATAGGAGTACTCAGTGCAATCTTCACGATAGTGACCATTATGGTGACATTGAAAGCAAGTTGTTGTCGCAGATCCTAGGGGAGTACAGTGAGGTTCTACCAGAGGAAGAATGCAAGCAGGAGAAGAAAGAGCATGACTGCCATTAGGAAGAGTGGTTATTCAAGGATGTTCAGTGGGGACCGGGATAGTGGGAGGTTCACAGGAGTCATCAGACTTGGAGTTGGGTTCAACAGTGGTGGAGGTTTCAGACAAAGGAGGGGATGAAAGACAGGATTTGAGGGATAGAGGGGGAATGGGAAGAGTAAGAGTAAGATGAGGTGAGTGTTGGAGAAATTGATTGTCATGTTCCAGGTAAGAGTCACATTAGTTCTGCAGTAATGATAAGAAAATACGATAAAAAGTTGGGTAAATAATGGCAGGCGCAAGAGATTCAATAAAATGAGAGAAGCCATGGAGGTGAAGGATAGCTAAGATACATGTGGGAAGGGCTTCCAGAGTGAAGAAAAGAGGGATTTCATTGGTTTCAGAAGACTGGAGACATTGGGCCAAAGAAACATCATGAAATAGGTGGATAAGCTTGTGAGTAATGACATTGTCCCAGTAGAGCAGATTGTCTTCAAAAGCAAAGAGGATATGGGAAGTGTCAATAATGGCAGCATACAAGAGATGGGCAACATGAGTAGGAAGGAACATTGGGTATACATTCCAGGAGCAAAGAAGAGAGCTGGGGGTGGATTGTGATGAAGGGATGATGATAGAGGAGAGAAAAGCCATTGTGGTGGAAAGGTGACTTTCACTTGCAAGATACTCATGAAAAGACCATCAAGCAAAGGGAAGTCTACCTTTATCAGAGATGGTGATGTCATTTATAAGAAGAAAGAATAGAGGCAGAGTGTTGAAGATTTGATTCAGGTTCCCAGGTGTTCTCTGCCAAGGAGTATCCTTTCCAAGATGTCAAGTACAGTCGCTTAGCTTTGGGACCTTTGTGTGAGAGGATAGCCTCCACTTTGTACTCTTCTTCACTATCGATAACATCAGGTGGAGGTTTGGAGAAAGAAGGTCCATAAGCTTCAGTGGAATGATAAGATGATAAGAGGGAGGTGTGGAAAACATCGTGTATCTTCCAGGTACCTGGGAGTTGGAGTTAATAAGTGAGGGAAGATAGAATGTGAGCGATTTCAAAGGGGCCCAGTCTTTTGAGTGCAAGTTTCCAAGAAGGGTAGTGGAGATAGAGATGAGTTGCCTCAAGCCAGACCTTATCTTCTACTTTCCAGGGTGAGAATCATTGGGTGGATCTAGAAGACATAATCTTCCTGGTGGACTCATGGGTGGCTAGGGCTTCTTTGCAAGATTCATCAAGGAAAAATAGTTTATTTTCAAGAGTGAGGAGGAAAGTTTTGCCAGGAGGTGGATAGGAATGAGGTTTGTAACCATAGAGTAGGAAGAATGGAGATTTCTTAGTGGAACTATGGGGAGTGGAGTTGTGATGAAATTTGGCAGAGAATAATGAATGCGCCCAGGATGAAGGGTTGTTGCTGCAAAAGATACAAAGATATGTTTCGAGCTCTTGATTGGTTCACTCAGTTTGCCCATCAGTTTGGGGTGATAAGCAGTGGATAGTCATATGTCATACTTTAGAAGGCAAGCAAGTTCTCTAGCAAAAGCAGAAGCAAATTGGAAACCATGGTTGGAAATGAGGATATCGTAAAGACCAAAGCATTTGAAAACATCGTCGAAAAATACCTGAGCAATCCCTGTGGCATTGATAGTTTTGGAATAAGGGGTGAGAATTACCCCCTTCATAAGGCTATGGTCTACTATGACCACAATAGAATCATGACCTGTGGATAGAGGGAGATCGGTGATAAGATTGATGGAGAGTTGCTTAAATGGAAGGGAGTGTGAGGAGGGGATGGGAACCAAAGAAGAAAAGTGGGATGGGTGTTAACTTTGCTCTGTTGACAAATAGCACAACCATCAATGAAGTTTTTGACAAAGGAAGTAAGGCCTGGCCACCAGTAGTCATGCTCAAGAATAGATTTCATATGAAAGATGCCCATATGACCTGAGAGAGGGGAAGAATGGATGGCATGAAGTAAGGCGGATCAGGAAGGAGGAACAAACATTCAACCTTTGAAATGAAGGTGACTGTTATCAAAGGTTCAATTGGACAAAGCTGCTCAAGAGAAGAGAGGGGAACCTTCTTTAAGTGCAGAGAGGACATGAAGGACAAAGGGATCAGAGGACATGGAAAGGGAGATGGATTTGGCTAAAGCGAGGTCAAGGGCATTGATGACTATAGGATCAGGAACAATGGAAGAATTTTGATTATTGAGGGAGGTATCATGAAGGTCCTTTTGAGAAAGGGCATTGGCAGGTCCCATTTGCAAACCTGGAGTGACAACCCATTCAATATTGAAGTCCTGTAAAAAGAGAGCCCAACAGGCTTGACGACAAGATATGTGAGGATCTTTGATATATGAGAGGTTCTTGTGGTCGGTGATGATAGAGAGGGAAAACAGAGTCCCTAGGAGGTAGTGTTTCCATTCCATAAGGGCATGGCATAATTTTGTTCAGCAAGGGAGAAGGTCTTTGAAAAATACAGGCATGGATGAAGGTCACCATTGGAATCTCTCTGCATAAGGACAGCACCAGTGGCTACCAGGGAGGCATCAGTCATAATGGAGAAGGAATGAGAGGTGTCAGGAATGAATAAAATAGGGGCAGAAGAAAAAACAGAGCAAAGGGTATCAAAGGCATGCTGTTAGAGGGGAGTCCAGACCCAGGGTTGGTCCTTCTTCATGAGGAAAGTGAGGGAAGTGACAATGTTTGAGTAATTGGGAATGAACTTTCAGTAGAAGTTTGCAAAGCCTAGAAAAGAACAAACTCCTTTGACCAAAGAAGGTGGTTTCCAATCAGTGATGGTGGAAAGCTTGGTGGGGGCCATATGGATGAGTCCATTACCAATGATCATTCCTAGGTATTCCATGGTGGGGGTGTCGAAGGAGCATTTAGAAATTTTAACTAAGAGGCCAGCTTCACGAAGTCTTTGAAGAACATGCTGGGTTTGTTTGTGGTGAAGTTTCAATGTTCCATAGGTATGGATACCAAATTGTCCATGTAGATCTTGAGCCAGAGTTCAGTAATCATGTCAGTGAAGGGATGGCTCATAAAAGCTTGAAAGGTAGCAAGGGCATTACAGAAACCAAAGAATATAATGGTGGGCTCAAATAAACTAAGAGGAGTGATAAAGGCAGCTTTCCATTGGTCGGTTTCCCAAATATGAATGTTGTTATAGCCCCAATGGATATCAAGCTTGGTAAAGTAGTTAAACTTCTTCATATCATCAATGAGTTTGGAGATGAGTGGCAGAGGGTAGGTGTTTCATATGGTGTGACTATTAAGATATCAGTAGTCTTGACAAGGATGAAGAAATCTTTCTTTCTTTGGAACAAAGAAGGATGGGAATGCTTGGGGGGATCTCAAAGGGACGATTCAACCAGTTCTCAGATGTTCTTCAATGAAGGCTTTACAAGTTTCTTTCTCAGCCAGGTTGAGTGGGTAAATCTTAGTGATTTTAGGGACAAAGGTGTCTGTCAGGTTAATGGTATAATCAAAAGGACAATGGGGCAGAAGTTGGGTATGAGTGGACTCAGAGAAAACATCAGTGAAATCAGAGCAGAAATCTGGGAGGGACATGTCTTTAGGTTTCTCAGCTTGAGCAAGTTCCATGGAGATAGTGATCTTTTTGATGTTCTCTTCAAGGAGAGGATACTCACAAAGAGACCTCTCAGCCCTAGAGGAGAAATCGATAGAGAAGGTTTTCCAATCAATGGTGGGGTTCCACTTCTGAAGCCAGGGCATTCCAAGTATAATCTGGGGGCAAGCCAGTTGAACAACCATAAATTTTATTATATCAAAGAATGGTCCAGAGGTGAATGAGATGGTGGCAGTCCATTGGATGGTTCCTTTAGTGTTCAGTGTTCCATCTACATTATAGGCAATAACCAGGTTGGGGATAGAAGAGAATTTGAATGGTCCAAGAGCTAAGAGACAAGGATCAATGAAATTTCCAGTTGCTCCAGAGTCAATGAGAGCAGTGGTGTCAACAGTTTGTTTTGATCCATGCAGCAAAACAGGGAGATGCATAGTTCTATTGCTTCGTGGTGCTACAAGTACATGGTTCAAGACAAGGGAAGGAGATGTCGAAGCAGCTTCCCTTCTTAAAAATCCCATGCTCTCTTGATTCCAGCAGAGACTTCAGCAGTGAAGACTTCTGCTAGTTCTTTGACAGGCTCTTCATAACAGGTTTGAAGGACCAAAAAGATTTCATCATTGGTCTTTCCCAAGGTTTTCAATGAGTTGATGTATCAAGTTTGGAACAAGTGGATTCCTTCTTAGGGATGGATGGGAGATGGGGTGGTTTCAGTGTTTCGGAGGTTCTGAAAGTTGGAGGATAGAGAAGAACAAGTGGACATAGTACAAGTGGAGGAAGTGCAACAGTTGTTAGCACTATGACCCTTCTTCCTGCATCGGAAGCAGAGTCCATCACAGATGCATCTAGCCCGTTCACTCAGAGTAAGTTTAGACAAGATGACACTATCAATGTCCATGACATTGGGATCTTTCTGAGGGTGAAATGCAAAGGAGGGTTGAGGTTGACTGCTATGAAGAGATTGGATTCTCATCTTCTGAGCATGGAATGTCTTGGCTCATTCAATCCAAGCATTGATGGTGACCAGGATGGGGGACATGGACAAGATCATGGTGGCAATTTTCTGATCGACCCCTAAAGAGAACTGATTGATAAGAGTGATGTTGTTGGTGATTCCAGCTTTACTGGCAAGGTTTTGAAAGTTGGTGATATATTGTTGGAAACCATCATCAAAGGTTCCTTCAGGATGTTTGGTGGATGTCTGGACAAGCTTGGAGAGGTCCAAGTGGGCAGTGGCTTTGGTGTCAAAGGGGTAGAAGATGGATTCAAAATTGGCAGTGAATTTATCAAAGGTTTTCTCAGAAGAGGTGATGGTGGTGTCTGCAAGTTTGTCATACCACATCTCAGTGAAAGAAACTCCATGTCCTTCACTCATCTTGTTCAGAGTAGTGGTGACCTTCCCTTCATCAGAAGAGTATAGCAAGGAGTTTAGGGTGAAGTAGGCTCTCATGGCTTTGATCCATCAAGAAGCATCAGAGGATTTTCCAGAGAAGTCAGCAGGGAGGGCCACCTTAAGTTTGGTCTTAGAAGACATGTTGATTGGTGGTACTGGGGTGGCAGGTGGTGGGACAATGGGTACTGGGATGACTGGGGGAAAAACTAAGGGTCTGGGGTTGCTAGAGGGTGCAAGTGGTCAAGTGGGGGGTCTAGGGTTACTGGGTGCTGGTGTACCAGGGACAGCTGGGTTGCTGGGACAAGGGTTCAAGGGAGTACTAGTAGTAGATCAAGGGAGTGAGTCATCTTTGATATCGCTGCCCTCAGACTCGGACTCAAGAATAGGGACAAAAACACATTGCTTGAACAGGCGGTCAACGACGACTAATATAGCGGAGTAGCCGGAGGATGGAAGAAGCTGTTTGATGAAGTCCATAGAGATGGAATTCCATGGTCTCAAAGGGATAGGGAGTTGTTTAAGAAGTCCGTAGGGCTTATGTCTTGGAACCTTTGTGCGGGCACAGGTAGTACAAGAAGAGACATACTCCTTAACAAAGGTGCGTATTCCTGGCCAGGTATATTTGTGGCGAATGAGTTCTAAGGTCCAGTTTTGGCCAAAATGTCTGGAGAGTGGATGGTCGTGCTTATAGCAGAGGATGCAGAGTTGAAGGTCATTGGAATCAGGGACATAGATATGGTTGTCTAGACGGAGGAAACCACTGTTATTGACTGACCATCGAGAATCAGAGGATTCAGACATGGCCAAATGCCTGGAAGCCACAGGATCAGAGGGTAAGGAGGAGAGGATATCACTATGAAGTTGTTTGATTTCAAAGAGCATGCTTGCCTAGAGTACTGGAACAGCGAGGGAGGTGGCTCGGAGGGATGCAGCGAACTGTTCATGAGTGAAGACAGGCCGGAAGTTATGAGGGTTGATGTGAGCATAGTCCTTATCCCCCTCTTTGGGGTAGACATTCCGGTGTCTAGTGAGGGCATGGGGCTTGGCTCCAAGGCATCCTGGGCAGAAGTGGACGATAAGATTGAACTGGGAAAGGAATTCCGACCAGCGAGCTTGCCGGCAAGTCAGGAGTTTGGTAGTAGCAAAGTATTCAAGGTTCTTGTGGTCCATAATAACGTCAACCGGAGTTGTGGAACCTTCGAGGTAGTGATGCCAAGTACGGAAGGATTCGTGAATTGCCAGCAGTTCTTTATCATGGGTGTCGTAGTTGAGCTCCGGAGCGGACAGAGTTCAAGAGTAAAAAGCAACGGGTCTAATTTCATCATCAGCACAGTGGATGGAGAGGATACCAGCGATGGCATAGTCAGAAGTGTTGGTTTCCACTATTAGAGGAGCATCCGGAACCCAATGAGTGAGGATTGGAGCAGAGGTAAAGGCATCTTTGAGTTTCTGGAAAGCAGAGTGGCAGAAGTCAGTGAAGTTCCACAAGATACCTTTGCAAGTAAGGCGCATTAAAGGGACGACTATGTCGGAGTAGTTGTCGATGAAATGCTGGTAGAAATTTGCAAAACCAAGGAAAGACTGTACATCCTTGACCTTTTGAGGCTCTGGCCAGTCCTGAATGGATTTCACCTTCTCCAGGAACATAGTAAGTCCAGAGGGCGAGAGCTGGTAGCCAAGGTACTTGGTGGATGTGGTGTGGAACTCACACTTCTCAGGCTTAGTGTAAAGTCCGTGCTTGCGGAGCCTCTGGAGGACTTCTTGGACATGCTCCTTGTGGGAAGCAATGTCGTCTGAGTAAACCAGGATGTCGTCCAGGTAGACAACTACGCAAACATCTAAAAGATCAGCGAAGATAGTGTTGATGAAGTGCTGAAAAGCGGCGGGGGCATTCATAAGACCGAAAGGCATAACTAACCACTTGTAGAAACCATAGTGTGTCTGAAAGGAGGTCTTCCATTCATCTCCAGAAGCAATGCAGACTAGGTGGTAGGCATGCCGGAGGTCAATTTTGGTATAGACTTTAGCACAGCTTGGAGAATCAAGGAGGTCAGAAATGTGGGGAAGTGGGTAGCGGTCTTTCTTCGTGATCTTGTTGAGTCCTCGAAAGTCGACACAGAGGCGAAGTGAACCATCCTTCTTGTGGACAAAGAGGACTGAAGCAGCATGAGCAGAGGAGGAGGGATGGATGAAGCCATTGGCCAGATGCTCATCGAGGAATGCATGGAGAGAGTCGAGCTCGGAAGTGGAGAGTGAATAGGTAGTTACTAACGGAGGCGAAGTGCCTTCTTCCAGGTTGATCTTTAGGTCGTGATCATGGTGCGGAGCTAGAGTATCTGCCTTGTTCTTACTGAAGACATCGGCAAAGTCGTGATAGTCTGGAGGTACACCGGAGAGATCAATCTTTTCTGGGGAGGAGGTGGCGGAACGGAGTTCACTCTCAGGAGGTTTCAACTGCATACTAAACTGCAGCGAACCTTCCAAGCGACAAGCTAGGGCAAACGCGGGAGCACTGATTATGGCAATAGGAGGGGCAGCGCGATCAGAGAAACGTGGTGAATCGGACGGAGGTGTGTCGGAGGACGAGGGTTCAGCCACAGGAGGGGATCTTGTAGGCTGCGGAGGTGAGCTCGGAGGGGCTGGCATGGTCTGTTCAGGTGCTCGGAACGAGATACTGTTCGAAACCCAGTCAATCGACGGATTGTAGCGGGCGAGCCAGTTGTGTCCTAGAACAAGAGAGCAGGAGCCATCCAACGAAGTGACAAAGAATGTCATCGGAGTGATATCACCAGATTCAAATCGAACGGAGAGATTTATTGCGCGCGTGATGGTGCTATTACAAGTACCATCGAAGAGTCGGAGTCGGAGCGGAGGTACGGGATAAGTGGAAAGATTATGGGTTTTGACAAAGTTCGAGTCGAGGAAACAATCGGAGGAGCCAGAGTCTATGAGGGCCGGAAATGGAGGAATGGGGTAGGAGGCAAGAGAAACTGATGGTACAAGAGACTTCGGACCAGAAAGAGCGGACGCGTTGAGGCAAATCTCCTTAATGGCACAGTCGGCGTCAACGCAACCGTCTGGCTGTGCGGAGTTACAGAGGTTGCGGACTATTTTTTTGCCTCCGAAGTGGAGGGTGCCGGAGTTGCGTCCGTCGCTGTGGCGGAGCGGCCCTTAGAAGCTCGAGACGTAGACTTCTTGCAATCCTTCGCCATGTGCCCACCTAGGCCACAGAACATACAGAGCTTATTATCGAAGCGGCGTTTTCGCTCCGCTGGAGTAAGCTTGCCATCGGTGCCTAGTTTAGACGAGAGGTCTGACTGATTTGGAGTGGAGGAGGGGGTGGTAGCCTTTCCCTTGGACTCTTTCGAATCCTTAGGCGACTTGCCACCGGAGTTGCCCGAAACGGACACGGAGGGTTTTTCGGAGGGTTTGTCGGCTGAAGGTTTGGCGGATGGTCTAGAGGTCTGGTTCGATTGGCGAGATAGTTCGGACTTGCGCTCCCAGTAGCGTGCGTCGATAGTGTGAGCGAGGGAACGGAGTTCAGAGAGGGAAGCGGGCTTGCCCGTACGTGAGACCTCATCCTTGATACGATCAGGCAGTCCGTTGTAGAAGTGGTGCCTAAGGGCGCCTTCTCCGTAGCCTCGGACTTGCGAAGCGATCCGATTAAACTCGACCACATACTTGTTAATCCGCTGACTATCCTTCATCGACAAATGGTCCAGTTGGTGTTCCGCATCTCCTACCGGATCGTGCGGTCCGAAATTCAACCGGAGTTCAAGGACAAATTCGCGATAGTTATTCATCCAGATAGGTGAGGAGGTAGGGTCATCCATTTCGAGAAGGTCCGGCTCGAACCATTCTAACGCGGTACCCTTGAGATAAGACTGCGCGAAGGTGACCTTGGCGCGGTCCGTAGCAAAGGCCGTAGGACGATCTTGGAAGTTCAGCTCGCACTGTACCAGGAAAGACCGGAGTTTGCGGGGGTCCGATCCGTCAAACTGATCTGGTTCCCGGACCTTGGTGCGTTGGCTGGGCTGAGGTAGACGTCGAGAAGATCGAGCAAGGCTTTGGATAGCGTCCGCGAGATGGTTAAGGGTGTTACGCGGAATTAGCTCGTCTCCTTCATCAAGAAAGGGTTCATCCCCGGAAGAGTCTGGATCATCGGGGGGCTCATTCCCCGGATCATCTGGACCGACCGGAGGAGGTGGATCAAGGGGGCCACCCGGAGGGGGGTCCAAGGGGTGGGTTGGGTTATTATCGTCGTCGTCGTCGGGGTCGTCGACTAGCGCTCTATGAGTCGGAGATCCAGCACGGAGGCCCGTGGAAATGGACGGGTTTAGGACTGGAGTGTGGCGGGCGGAGAAGCTTCGGAAACGCTCTATGATCTCCTGGCCTCTCAAACTACCTCCAATGGTACTGAGCGGGTTACGTGGGGGTGGCGTGGAAGGTTGAGCACTAGGACGTTGAGGACGGTTACGAGTATTCATGACTTCGACAAGTTTGAGTTCGAATATACTGTTAAATAGTCGATCCTAATCTCCTGGACGAAACTCCGGAACTCCGGAGTCAGTGTCCGAACAGAAGGGACGTTGGCTTCACCTTATGTGGTGCGCCCTTGTCGAAGGCAAGTCCCCGGTATTTCAGAGGGAAGGGCGTAAGACGGAGCGACAGAGGTCGGAGGTCAGATGGTCAGAGGTCAGAGGTCGGAGGGTCAAAGATTCGAGCAATGTGGGTCAAGGTTAAAGAGCTGAGGGAGAGGATAGCAAGAGGAGGACCAGACGGGCGAAGGGGGAGATCAGAACTAAAATCGATATTCGAACTGAGGGTACAGGAGTGGTGTACAGAGTTTATATACAAGACTAAATGACAGTATTGGCAATTCCGGCGGA
>JBBPQO010000544.1:0-10028 GCA_038092535.1 Xerocomus subilludens | reverse complement strand
GTATAAAGTCCGGGCACCTTCACACAGATGACAGGAATAAGTCCCCAGAAACCTCTCACTTAATTGGCAGAACCTTCCGGAACCTTCCTTCACTAAGCATTGGCTAAGCAAGGTGAGTCATTTATAAGCTGGGTGAGTGCAGATCCTTTGCTTACACACTTTTCCCCCTCCTGTTTTTTCCCTCCTCACACTCCTTCATGTCTGTCCCTGTGTGTTCTCCCTTTGTGTTCTCCCTTTGCCCATTGCTCTACCTGCACATTGCTCTGCCTGTCCATCACTCTGTCTGCCTGTCACTCTGTCTGTCCATTGCTCTGCCTGCCTGTCTACTTGTCTGTCTGCTCTTGTCTGTCTGCTCATGTCTGTCTCTTTCTGATTACCTCCTTCCCTTGTTCCTATCTGTTATTCTCATCTTTCTAGCATTTCGTTCTTATGTTTTATTATCTGGATTGATCATATGGTATTTCACTGCATGTCAACCCTTGTGCTCATGTCCATGACTTAAACATTGGATATTTGTGATATTAATATGCTGATATTTCCCAAGTCATCTATGCTGCTAGCCAAGTGCATTAGCAAGAGAACTGTATGAGGACAAGAAGGTGTATCTCTAAGAGTCCAAAGTGTGGATATGTGTTGTGGTGGACAGTGTATATGTGGTGAAGGACTGATAATCTGTTTTGCTTATACCAGGAGTTAATGCATCTGCTAGAGCACTGGAGGTTGAGACTGCATAGTAGATTCTCTGTTTGGATGGGGTATGGTATGCAAGTGATGTGATTATGTTTACTGATGTATGAGGGCCCTCAACTGGCAAGGAAATAGAGGTGTGGTCTTGATGTTCTATGATATCTTTGATGTTCTCATTGATTGCAGGTAGCTTGTACTGTCTTTGCTGGCTAAGTCCTGTATGTGGTCAGGCTTACTGCAAATATCCTGGAAAGATGACTGACTAAGATGACAAATGGATTGTGATGCATGTCACACATGAATAGATGCATTGACATGGATCAGGATCCCATACATCAAATGTGTATCAATATTTTTTTTGATCCATGCATCATATTCTTGCCCATGCATGATGCCATCCAGTAAAGTAAGGCTGATTCCATCTCAATTAATATTTCGATGTGATTGTTCATTCCCATTTGTTGTGGTTGGTGAAGCCTTCCAGATTTCAGGTGGCATGATGCTTCTGGGAAAATACAATACTGGGATAACAAAACCAGCATTCCCCTTATTGGCTAACCAAGCTATTCTAGCATTAGTGATGTTGCATCATATATGACAAATTTTCCCTTTTGCCTTCTTTCTGCCACCTTGGATGATGTGCAATGTATTCTCAAAGTTTGGATGCTCTTCGAAAGATGAAATACTAAGCATAGCATTATAGATGTTTTTTAAGACCACTATACACAGCTTTTGCATGTTGTGCTGAAAGTGAACAGTGCACAGTCGATATATTTGATGAAGATGGTCATAGGGGTTAAGATCACAGAGGCAATGACTGGGTTGATATCAACACTGTGAGTTTTTGTGACATAGTGCAACACAGAATTTTCCAAGACCTAAGGCTATATTAGCATATTCATGATCAGAGATTTTTTGAGATCTGATCTACCAAGAGCCTATCCTTTATGGCCATCAGCTACAATGGGTTGGATATCACATCCAGACATGTACTCAAATGACACCTCAAGTCCAGTATCATGCTTAGCAATCTCGAAGATGCAGGTGAATAAAATAAAATATGCATCAGCTGATTCTGATGTTGCAAATGCATGAGCAACAACAATTGCTGTAATATACCATGGTAAAGTGAATTTTAAAAAATAAATAAATGACTTACATTGCATGTGTTTGTTGTCCCACATTTAGATCTCATACTCTTCCCATTTTCCACTAACACACTTGAATGACATGTTAATTGAAAGGTGCTTTGCATGCATTAACTGAAATGACATGGCCAGGGACATGCAAATAATAAGCTGAAACTTCCCACCCTTGATTTTGTGTGTCTCAGCACATCAAACATTTTGCTGGAAATCCTCATGTGAATTGGTAACTAATTGTACAACACCTGAAAACCATGAAATTAATTTTGAAACAGGAAAGAAAAGAAAAGAATAGCATGTACATACCCTCAAATCCTGTTTTGTATGGGAATCTTGTATGGCATAATGTATTGATAAGATGCGATAGATGATCAAGATTTGCAAACAACAGATGAAGGTCAGATAGACTAGGAGAATGACTAGACTTCCAGCCAAGTAAATTCTGCAATCCATGAATGAATCCAGATTTAAGCATAACATATTGCAGTGTTGCATTGGCCAGATGCCAGCCCATGTCAGACAGCAAACACTATAGCTCAGCAACTAACAGTGGTGGTGTTTTGGCTGGTGCAGGTGGTGTGTGAGAATGCGAGTTTCAACAGACAACAATGATATGAGGGCTGGCACATAGATCATTTGGAACATAGATATGGAATGTAGTCTTGCACTTCACTACCCAAGGGAGAAGAACTACTTGGGCAAGCAAGCTATCAGCAAAATGGTGCCAATGTGCTTCAAATCTATTAGCAATGATGATGGAGGGGATATGTGACTACATACAGCAAAGCTGCTTTTGCACAGATGGGATTGTAGTGAATGTACATGGTATGCATGGGCCATATCCTTCTTGCATGACAGCAATCTCATACTTTGCGATTGTGTGCACATCAATCTTGAAGAGCACACATGAGTAATTAGTATTATATTCCTGTAGGTTGTGCAGGATTAGATGCATGTGGCAAGTGCATGTATGGTGTTGGCAGCTGTCAGTGCAGTAGTATTGATTCAATCTCAAACAATCTTGAAGTCAGCAATATACCAGATAAAATACCAGTTAGAATGATTACGTCACATTATGAGTGTTCCCTTGCATTGTTCCTTGCTGCTATCTCTTTTCTTTCACTGACTTTGCTGACTGTGCTTGACTAGTATAGCAGTTCTGGGACCACCAACACTGTCATCCATTACTGACTCACACTTGGAGTCAGACACCTCATCCATAACTGTTGCTGTGCCAAATTCCAGTGTATTTCTGAACAAGCAACCATGCTCACTAAGCAAATAAAAGAGCATGAGGGTCTTCATGAAGACTTCAGCCTTCACCATGTTGATCCAAAGCAGTGGGATGATTTGTGTGTGAACCTGTTCCACACTTGTGTATGAGTGCTCAACACCAGTTGCTGATGCATCAACATGGGTGGAGCAAACTTTAAGGCTGCAACCCATTGTGAAATTAGTACCAAATTGCACTCGAATGATACACTTACATGAGACAGAGGTTCATGTACATGAAACCTGCTTGCCTTCATCATCTGTCAGAAGGCTGCAGGTGACATTTGGCTGTCTGTCATGAGAGTCATCCAGTGAGTATTGAAAGCTCAACTTTGAATATGATGCAGTCCACTGACAATTTGGAATTGATCTTGTAAAGGGGTTTATTGATCTTGTCTTGAGTGAATGAGTGTGCAGGCAGCAGAAAATATTGGAAAGCAGAGACAGCTGGTGAGGGACTTGAATAATGAGTAAATGGGGTGGATGAACAAGAGGAAAGCCAAAATGATGAACAAGATGATGAAATGATTAACTCCAGATCTGGCAAGAGCCCAGCATCCTCCAGTATTTCCTGTATGTGTGCTAGCACAACATGCTAATCACTGGAGAGATTCATTGGTGAGAGGCCTGGGCCTTCTAAAGTGACAGAACAGTGCAGTGTACCTTTATACCTGCAGCGATCATGCCTCACGGTGTTGAGAGACTCCAAGTGTTTGATGCACAGGCCATCTCCAGATTAGTCAGTTTGAATTTTCTCTCACACCAACTCTCACCACACTGTGATCACCACTGTCAATGACTTACTCAAAAATGCAGCCTACTGCAGTTGAAGCACATGCTGTTAGTGCCAAGGAGTACACCATCAGTGACCATTAGGTGTGTATGTCAATTTCTTCTTCCAGGAGCTTGCTTGATGACATTTATCACTTGTAGCATTCTTGGAACATTAATTTTTTGAGACATGTTTTGCCTCACTAGAGATGAGCCAATGGATCTCAGAACACATTGATTACATGTGGTTGGAACAACACATGTACCAAGACATTGCTAGTCAAGGGCAACATGCAGGCTCATGGACATGACCACCAACACCATTCTACCATCTCTCCATTGGCCAGGTAAGCACTCCCATTCTCTCTTGCCACCTCCCTCATTGTCTTCCAGGAAGCTGTCTTGGTCAGTTTGAATATAGCATTACTCCTGAGGACTGTGTTGTCAATTCAGCAAGAACTCAAGGTCAAGCCAAGTGGTAAGATGCATTTCTTGTTCACTCTCTCAGCTCAGTTCCTCCTACCATGGCTTTCCTTGCCCATATATGTCCCATCACATGTCGTCTGGTATGTCTTTTTCTGTCCATTTCTGTCCATTTCTCTTCCTTGCCAACTTTTTCTAGCCTTTCTTTGCATGCATGATCACTACCTCAGTGGATACCATGCAGCTGCACAACACCATCATGGACCATGCCCTCCCCTTCACTGTCAAACTCCACAAGGACTCTTTCCATGCCCACCAATATGATCCACCTTCCCTGGAAGTTCAAGTCCAAAAGGACCAGCTTCTCAACATGTACAAGGACATGTGGACCATGCACCACATAGAAATGGTCATCAACACCCTCTACAAAGCAAATCTCATCCATGGCTTCTGCCATCTTGCCATCAGCCAGGTATGCACTTCTGCCCTAATGTGCCACCACCTCTCATTGTCCCTAGGAAGCCATCTCAGTTGGTCTTGAACATGGTATCACTCCCAAGGACTGCATCATCACCTCCTACCAGTATCACCCCTTTGGAGTCATACTTGGCAGCACCATCAAAACCATCCTTGCAGAGCTCCTTGGTCATCAGGCATGCATGTCCCAAGGAAAGGGTGTATCAATGGTCATTTGGTGGTAATGTTATTGTTAGCACCCAGATCCTCCTTGATGTGGGTGGGCTATGGCATGAATGTGGCCATGTTTACTCTCTATGATGATGGTGCAAGCAACCAAAGTCTCTGATCATGCTCAAACTGGGCATATATGTGCTCTCAGCCCTTGCATCTTCATTTGTGAGAACAGCAAATATGGCATGGGTCCTTTGGGAGGTTCAGCCAGTCATTCACTCAAAACCAAGATATTTGCTTTTACTTCTGTACCAAAGTGCATAGTACATATATTCAATCACATTCTCCTCTACCATCTATCTATACAATTAAGCAGCAATGCCTAATCATTCCCCACATCATCACACCAAACATGGAACATGGCACTCTCCTGTTCACTGAGCATCCAACATGTGCCCCTAATGCACAATCACTTCAGAAGCAGTTTGCCAAGCTCAGCATGACTCAGTGGTAAAGCCACATGGGTGGCAATAGACTGCACAACCTAGCAGACATGACAAAAAAGGAAACCAGGGGCTTGAAGAGCATGGGTGGGGTTTAGAGAA
Organism: Xerocomus subilludens; assembly: GCA_038092535.1. Lineage (NCBI taxonomy): Eukaryota > Fungi > Basidiomycota > Agaricomycetes > Boletales > Boletaceae > Xerocomus > Xerocomus subilludens. Next base: position 4,495 of record JBBPQO010000544.1, on the reverse strand, counting down.
CAGGGCGGACCTTGAATTTGAGGTTGACGATGGAGGGTATTCCTGAGGGCATGAAGGCAATCCAGTTAGCAAGGGTAAGTTGACTACAAGGAGAGGACTCACAGTGACAAGGACATGAGCAAGAGGCAGAGACACAAAGAGTGGAAGTGTATCCAGAAAACTGTAGGGTATGACAACAAACAAGTGAGCAAGGACAAGAACACCAAGAACATAAGAAAGAGAACTCACCATGACAAACAAAGAGCAGAGACATGACAAGCACAGGGTATAACAAAGAGACTGTGAGCTGTGGTGCATGATGACAAGCAAGCAAACAAATGCAAGAATGTCAAGTAAAGAGGACTCAACAGAGGGGGGCTTGACAACAACAAGGAAGCAAGCAAGAAGCAGAGACACAATGAGCATAAGTCTTGAGAGGACTGTGGTTGATGACAAGCATGCATTAAGAGGGCATGGAGCATGATGAGCTTAAGTGTCAAGGAGACCATGGATGACAAGAACAAGGGTATGAAGCAGGACAAGAAGAAAGGAATAATGGGGAAAAAAACAAAAGGAAGTCTTGGCTATGATAATGCTCAATAATGTGTTCCAACATGTGACATGGAGCACAGACCACTGCTAAGTGAGGGGTTCCAGGGTCTGTTATAAATGTTACCTGGACCTTTTCTTGCTTGCAGCAATAACTTGCTGTAATGCTTACTCATGGTAACAGGGCACACAACACCAGAGTGGAGAATGGATTTGGCAGATGTAACAACTGGTGAGAATTTGTGACTGGCAAAATGTAGGTATGTGTAGGCTCCTTCCCACCACTGGTCTGAGTGTGAGGGGTGATATCCTAGTGCAGTGGTGGATAATTCCAAGTGGCTATACACCAAATTCAAACACCACCAACTTTAATTCCCCTCACACTCTCACCAGCAGCTGGAATAAAACATCAGTAAACAATGCTTGCCACAGTGGCTGTCCAGGCCCATACCATGCAGAATGTAAAGAAAACTAAATAGGTAGACATAATTTAGGGTTACAAGAGTTATCAAGTTATGGCCATCAGCCAACTACCAAATATGGCCTTGTGTTATTGTTACTGTATCATCATATATCAATCAATACTATCCAGTCAATGCCAGAACCAGAGCCCATCTTCAAAGTGCTTGAGTGCTGCAGTCTATTAGCCCTGCAATTCATTTTATCCTTACTCTCAACACAAAAATACAATGATCACCCCATTGTCCAGGACCTGCTCATGCTCTTGCTGGAAATCCTTTCTGCTTTGGTGATGCACCTTCAACAGAAAAACAAGATGTTGGTACAACAGCCCAGAGAACTAACCCATGAAGTATACATCAGAGAGATCCGGAATACTGCCACTGAAACTAGTGGTTGGCACTTTGGTGCTTACCATGCCTCCATCAAACAATTGAAGGACTTTGATCTCAAGAAGATGGCCATGGACATGGAGGAAAGTATGCCATACTTCTGGAGCCTGCTTGGCTTGTTCCTGGATAGTGGCTTGGCTGGTGGTTCCAAGACAGACTTGGATGGGATGGTGGCTGGTGGCAATGCATGCGTGCAGAATGCACCACCAGTGCAAGTGAACTCAAATGCTGATGTAGTGATGGAAGATGAGAGCTATGGGAAGAGGTAGATGAGATTGACCTTGAGGGTTTTATAAATGCACTCATGGCAAACAATGGACTAGCATTATCACCTGCTGATAAGTGTGCAAAGTGTCAGGCTGCAATCCTCACTATTGTTACACTTGTCCTGGATAGGGCCAAGAGTAGACTCAGTTGGTTCAAGGATGGAGCAAGGTTGAGAGACTTAAGATAAGTCTTGAAGAGTGAGGGACATCCTCACTTGTTGAAGAATTCAAAGATCAGAGACCTTGATCAAAGTTCAAGGCAGACTTAGAGTGTTCCAAGGGAAAACAATAGATTCAAAGGACTACAATAGATTCAAAGGACTACAAGGCACAGGATACCAAGTAGGTCAAGGTTAAGAGTACAAAGTGTGAAGACAAAGGTTTATATAGACTAGGAAATCAAGCACAGACCAAGTGGTATGAGATTCTAAGACATTCAAAGAAGATTCAAGAAAGAAGAAGAACATCATAGAAGGTCATGGAATGATGACAAAGAATTTGAGTAAGGGTTGAACTTACAAGACATAGTACAATGCTAGGTTTAGCATGAAAGTAAACAAGAACAAAGAAAAGAGAAATATAACATTGCCCCCCTAGTAGATGTTACGATTCATACACTCTCTCATTCTCATCTTCACTACACTTGTCCTCAAAGACAAGTGCTTACCTGTACTACCATACATTTGAGCGATAGGACTTTATTTCTTCTGTGCTTCTTTCCTTTTACTATGCTGATGATTTCAGACTTCACTTCCACATGACTCAGCACACATGTGCATATGTGTATCATACATGTCCTCTTTGTTTTCTCATAAGATTATGATGCAGTGCCATGTCCATCTCACTGCGGCCACATCTGGATTTTCCTTTTGCATTTACTTTAGGGCTGCCTTTGGCTGCATATCATGCAGGCCCATGCAGAATCCCTCTGTGTATATAAACAGTAGTTGAACAACTGCATTTCATAGTCTTATCCATTTGTTCACTGCATTCGCCTTTGGGTTGAGCATGTTCTAAGGGTCTGACTATTGCTATCCTCCAACATATTCAGTCTCTACAACTTAAGCATCCTTGTCTTTGTCTTCATTATCATCTTTCTTCTCACTCTGAGCTTTTACCATTATCTTGCCCTTGAGGCTTGGTTTCAGAGTTTGGCTCTCACAAAAGTAGGCTTGAGACACTGACAAAAAGCTTCCAAGAAAAGTCTCCTGCTCAGAGACCACTATAGGCAGGACTGGGGGATCTGGTAACATTAGATCAACAAGCATCGTCCCATTGGTCATCAACATAAGTTTCATTGTCCACTGGTGGGATAGGAGGGTGATGACAAGGGGTGAGGTGAGGAGGACAGTGACAAGGAGAATGAAGGCAATGAGGAGAATGGAGGGAGCAAGATGAACTGGTAGTAGAATGACCATGACCATTGGAGGAACCAGATGACAAACTAGAACAGGAGATAATATGACAAGGAGAATGATGATGGGGACAGTCATGTTGGATATGACTTGGGGCCCATCAAAGACAGAGGGGACATGAATACTCCAGACAATCTTTACAAATGTGACCCACATGTCTAAAGAGAAACAAGTGTGTTGGTAATGTGGGTGAGAAGGAGAGAGAGGGTAGTCATAGGATTTTTTGCCATTAATGGTTCTGAGGGTCTGGATTTCATGTCGAGCTTCTTTTCATTCTAAAATAAAGAGTTCCTCAGCAGTAAGAGGGAAGGAGGACACAGAGGGAGAGGATGGAGAAGGGGGGGTGATGGAGTTCTCAAGATCCTGGAGATATTGTTTGAAATCAAGGACAAGGTCAGACATGCCTAGCTGATACAACACTGATAGGAGGTCCATCTCTAGATGAGAATGAAGGGCATGAATGACAGGAGATTGATGAACTTGGATGGGAGAGCAATGCAAAGGGTTATAACATCCCCTAGATGTTGATTCTGGAGAAAAGTGGAATAGAGGGATTGTAGGGGGGTGTCAACATCTAGATGAGCATCAAGGGGAAGAGTAAGGTGTCAGTTACATAATGCATCAAATAGATGATGGATGACTGGTTTGTTAGGAAGAGGATGAAGATGGTAGGTGTAGGCTGGAACATTGTGGGGCAATGGGGATGAGATGAACAAGATGAGGGTTCTAAGCAGAAGGAGGAAAATGGAGATGTTTGGCCAGAGGGGGACGAATGGGCAAGGTGGGAGAAGGAGTACAAAATTGATCATCGGAGGTGGCCTTGATGAAGGGAACAGGAGAAGAAGAAGAAGAAATGGCCATAGCAAAGAAAGAATAGAGGAAAAGATCAAAGTAGATGAAGGTCAAGGAGGAAGAGATTTATAACAAGTGGACAAGATGAGAAGACTTTTTATAATCTTCAAGGATAGATTTGGCATTTTTGAAGTCCTGCTCAGGAACCCAGGAGTCTTCTTTGGCAGAATACCCTTTCAATCGGACAAGATAAAAGTGGAAAGAAGGTGGACCACAATGACAGATGACACTGTCAATTTCATATTCCTCCTTGCCTGCAATAAGATCAGGAGGAGGAGATGGGAAATTCTTGCCATGGATGGGTTTTCATAATAGAGCAATAAGAGAGAAGCATGGAAGATAGGGTGGATACACCAAGTTTGGGGGAGACAGAATTAGAAGGTGATAAGAGATACAGTGGCTCAAATAAGTGTCCCAATGTTTGCATGTTTTGTACTAAAGGCAATAATTCCCAATAACCACTCATTCTAACCCTAGACTATGAGTGTATGAAATGCAATACACACACTTGGCTCTCTGCCACTGCAAGAATTAAGGGATTTGGATAACATCTGATGAAATGGTAGCCATTTCAAAATGATAA
>JBBPQO010000543.1:0-10028 GCA_038092535.1 Xerocomus subilludens | reverse complement strand
AGCAGGAGTGAGGCAGGTGGCAGTGCTTGTGACTGGCTTTTTTTTTGCCATTCCACTCACCAGTGATCTGGGTCCCTCAAATCAAGTGCCTCACCCACTCCTTGTTTTTGCACCCTCCCACCACTCTCTCTTGCAGTTTGACATCAAACCTATGTTTGTCCATTGCACTTCTCTTGGGGGCTTGCTTGGTGACCTGCTTGGTGCCCATCTCATACAATGCAGCTCGCATGCCCCCACAGTGCTTTGGGCCAAAAAGCCCTTTGAGGTTTTTGCCCACACTCACTCCTATTGAACATATGTACCTACTTAATATATAGTATATACACTCCTGCTCCTGCCTACAAGAGAGTATTTATATTGCTTGGGATTACATCAATTACATGAATACACTGCTTTGTAACATAGCAACTATCAATAGCTATCAAATGCAGGGTCAGATAAGTGTCCCAATGACACATTATTTTGAAATGCTTTTATCTCACTCTGATGGCAATCAAATCACATGACCAAAGTGGTTTCTAAATGCCAAGAGCAAGTACTTTTATCCATCCTCAAGCACTCTACCTGGTTTATTCTTGCTCTCCTACAATATTTCAATCTCTTCAAAATGGCTCAATAAAGGGCCACTTCTTTGAGCCACTGTACAGTACTTGTTCTTGACAACTGCTGCATCCATCATAGTGAAGAAATCTGTACTCTTGTTGAGGACAAGGCATGTAAGTGATTCAGAATTTGCCACATGCTACTTAGTATCATGCAATGTAGTATGCAGACTTGTTTTTCTTCTCCCACACTGGCCAGATCACAACTCAATTGAGCAGGCCTTCTCAGCCATCTGTATAAGGGTGAGTTTGGTTAGCATATTGAGCACAGAGGTCAGCATGCCCTGGGATTTGGTGAGGAACTGGGTCATGCTTGCTATAGTACTTTGAATGATCAGTCATTTACTGTATCTGGCATACTTGTAATTTGTTTGTCAACATTGAGGGGATTGCTTAGTAAATCATGTCCTTTGGAAGGACTAATGTCGTTCTTGGTCTTTCATGGCTCAAAACCACCAACCCTGTTATTGATTGGAATCTCAAACCCTCTCTCTTGATGAGTCTATTGATAAGTCAAAGGTCTTATGTTACAGTTCTGTGGTGGCACATGATTCAAATCCTGTTTTTTTCTTTGATGATGCCATCCCCCTTTGTCAGCCCTCAATCCTTGTGAGGGGGTAGATCCCTCTACTGCTCTCCATTGCTCTCTGTTGCTCTCTGTTGCTCTTTGTCACTCTTTGCTGCTCTACATTGCTCTCCTCCAACATCTTTCAATCCTAGCAAGGGGGTTCATCCTCCTCTGTCCTCCTCTGTCCTCCTCCATCATCCTCTGTCCTTCCCTGACATCATTATCTTACCATCCTCCATCATCCTTATCTGGACATCTCCTCATGTCCTCCTTGCCTATCTCCTCCTGGAATTTATCTGGGATTCCCCTGGGACTTGCCATACCTCATGGTCATCTGGATCTGGATCTAGATATCCTTCTCTTGTATGATCTTCCATTTCTCTCCTGTATATTAATTTCTCTTTGTCCCTGCATTCTTCCATTCTTCATTGATCCCTCAGATCCCTCTATGTGAGGCTTGTCTTCCTTGTTATCTCCTCATCATTCATCATCTTGCTCAATGTTCTTCATATCTTTCATATCTCTTGTCATCCTGTTTACTCATCATTCTTAGACCTTCTTCCTTGTTCTATTTGCCTTCCCTGAATTCCATCATCTTTTGTATATATATCATACAATACCTTTTTGTATTTTCTCATGCTTGTGCTACCTGGTCAGCACCTGGATGCCCTCCCTTGATCTCTATGTCTTTGCTCTAATATATCTTCCAATGATTCCCAAGGATCTCTTTTAAGCCTGCATCATGCTTTGAACAATGTCCCTCCTTGAGACCTTGGCCCAATGGATATCTCCCTTTACTGACCCCTTTGAACTCTTGGGATCCAGGACCTACCGGGTCTACATGAGGCCCTACTCAGGTCAAAATGTAACATCTTATATACAACCTATGTTGCCAATACCTAACACCACAATTCTGTTTACAGAAAGCCTTCCACCTCTCCCCCTCCTCATATAAATATCCACACATCTCACAATACCCACCTCTATGATTATCTTCACCAGGAAATGGAGAATATGTATATTTGCCAAGCCTATAAAAAGCATACTCTTTATCAGATCATACAATACATTTCTCATTTCATTACTATGGGTTCCCTAGTGATTGCCAAGCTAACCACCACCACTAAACTTGCCATGGCTGCTGAATTGGCCAAACCCAAGATCACTCACCCTTTTAAATATGAGGAATTTGCATCTGTCTTTTTGAAGGAAACAGCTGACCATATTTCTATGTTCTGTCCTTATGATCATGAGATCAACCTTAACAAATCATTCACCATGAAGATCAGGAAGATCTATCCCCCTTCCCCTGAAGAACATTGTGCTGCAGAAGCTCTTCTTGATGAAAACCTCAGAGCCAGAAAGATTCACCCATCAAATACTTCCCAGGCTTCTCCATTCTTTTTTGTCAAAAAAAAAATGGTGGTCTTCATCCTTGTCAAGATTGTTATTATCTCAATGAGCACACCATTTGTGATGCCTATCCTCTGCCCCTCATCTCTGACCTCATAGATAAGCTTCAAAGAGCCAAAGTTTTCACCATGTTTGATATTCATTGGAAATACAACAATGTTTGTATTAGGTATGGTTATCAATGGAAAGCCACTTTCATCACTCATAAAGGGCCTTTTGAACTCATATTCTTTGGTCTGAATAACTCCCCTCCCACTTTCCAACAATTCATAAATAACTCCTTTTGTGATATGATCACTGAAGGATGGCTCATCATCCACATGGATGATCTCCTTATCTTCTTCCCTGATGAAAAGACCCATGAAGAACATACTGAACAAGTCCTTCAATGGATGTCCAAACTTGACTTGCATCTTAAGCTTGAAAAATGCAATTCACTGCTTCTGAGGTTGAATATCTAGACATGATCATCAAACCCAATCCGCTTGCTATGGACCCCATAAGACTCTATGGAATCTCTTCTTGGCATACCTCGGCTAAGGTCAAGGATACATGCTTCTTTCTAAATTTTGCTTCCTTTTACTATTGCTTCATCCCTGATTACTCCACCATTGCCCATTCCCTTATCAATCTTACCAAGAAAAATCTTGCTTGACCCTGGACTCCTGCTTGTCAAGATGCTTTCGACTTTTTAAAAAGAATTTTCCTCTCCAAATCTATTCTCTATCTTCCTTATATTGAAGCACCATTTGCTGTTGCTTCCAAGTTTTCTTCTAGTGCCATCCTCCTCCAGACTGACTCTAATGGGGACTGGCATTCCTGTTCCTATCTTGTCAAATCCGTCTCTGATGCTAAACAAAACTACAATATCTATGATCATGAACTTCTTGCATTATCCATGCTTTGAAGACATGGCATCATTATCTTCATGGTCCTCTCTTCTCCATTTTTCACCAATCACAAGAACCTTACCTATTGCTGTCAACCCTAAGCTTTAAAATGTTGTTAGGCCTGTGGACTTCTTGATCTTTCCAACTTTGATCTAAAGATAATATACAGTATGCTCCTGGAGAGTTACTTGCCAGTTCTGATGCTCTTTCTTGCTGTCTTGTCTTCATTCCTTTGTCCTCAAACAATAATAAAGGTGTTATCCTTCTCCTCTCCTCCCTCTCCATCAATCTCATTGATTCCACCCTTTCACAAATATTGAGTCTAAGTCTGCCACTGACTCCATTATCCTTACTGCCCTCCAATCTCTTAATCCCACCACCCACCCTGCCCTTCATATCCATCTCTCCAATTGACAGATCACCAACAAAATCCTTACTCTGAAGGGTCATATCTATATCTCTGCCAATGATTCTCTCAGCCACTCAATCCCCTTCCATTGCCATGATCACAATTCTACTGGTCACCTTTGTTATCTTAGGACTTGTCAGTTCATTGCTGCTGAATTTTGGTGGTCCAACCTTGGTTCTTTTGTTTGTAAGTATATTAACGGATGTGTAGTTTGCCAGCAGTACAAGACAACCACTCACCCAACCATTTCCCCCCTCACTCTCATTTGTTCTCAAACTATCCATTCCTTCTAGCAGATCTCTTGTGATCTTATCACCAGCCAACCTTCCTTTTTCAGTTTTGATACTCTTTTGGTTGGGGTTGACAACAGGCTTATCAAAGGGGTAATTCTCTGCCCTCTTAGGTCCTCTATTATTACCAAGGGTATCACCTCCCTCTTTCTCCACAAGGTCTTCCTTCACTTTAGCCTCTACAACAAAATCATGGCCTTCAATTTGCTGCCACCTTTGCTCTACCTCTCCTTTTCTATCAAATATCATCCTCAGACTGAGGGTGAAGCCAATCAAGTTAACCAGCATGGTCCAATTGTATCTCCTATGCTAAATTCACACACAACCACCAACCTGACTCAGTCACCAGTCAATCTCCATTTACCTCATGACATATTATAAACCTTACACCCTTCCTTTGGTGATTGCTAACACTTCCATTTCCACTATTGAATTTAGGCCCTGTTTGGTAGGGCAAGTATTTGCAACATTTTTGATTGGCATTGTTTGAATAACACTGTGGGAATTTGGCATGACTTGCTGTGCTGTGGTGGAGATTGAAACATCAGTTTTGGATCCTCCACTGCAGAGTGCTCATGTAGGATTCTGGATTGGATTGATAGCAATCATTGTAAAGGGAATCTTAAAGAAAGCCACTGGCACAACAAGATGTCATTGATAGAACATATTGAAAGAAGTAGTACACATCCAAGTTGCATAATCACTATTAGACTGGGGGACTCACATCTGAGCCAAGTCTTTGTCCTTGCAATGCTGCTACATGACTGTCATACAAGAAAGAAGAATATCTGGCCCGAGCAGTGTCATCAGGAAGCTCACAAAAAACTACAGCAATCATGGTGTTGACTGAAATGTGATCCACCATGAACTTGTTGTATGCAGTAGGCATGGCCTTGGCCTTGGCCATTCTGGAAAGGATATGAATTGCTTGCTTGACATCCTTCATCGGCTCATGAAAGCTAGTCGTAATTGAATTGCTAAGGAATCAGATGGATAAGCTGATAGACTGAAGTGCTACTACACTTATCATAGCCTTCTGGTCACTGTTACTAGCAGTAGCAAGGGCACTGCTAGGAGGCTTGGATAGAGGCTTGGGCTTGGGAATGCTAGGAGCTTTGCCACTGTTGCCAGCCACAGACTCAATCCAGCTATGCTTTGTTTTGGCAGATAAGGAAGAGATTGGTGGAGGAGGAAAGGCGGTGGTGGTATTCAAGAGGGACCCACTGGCAGGTGACAGTGGATTATTATGATTGTTGTCTTGGGACATCATTGAGATCAGGCGTTTTCCCTGAAAGCAATTGGTAAATGATGGGGTCCCAAGTGATAGAGCTAAAATCATTGGACTCAGAGGTGCAGCCAATGTAGTAGGCAGGGGCATGAATAATTGGATTGCTGTCAAAGTGGTGGTGATTGCTTGGGTAAAAAGACTGCAGTTGATGTTGGAGAGTATCTGTGTAATACAAGTCCTGGATTCAGATCATCTCCATCATTGTCAGGGTCAAGAGTTTGGTAGTGGGTACTGGCCTGAGGCTGGGTCGTAGATACATTGCGACTAGTAGTAGCAGGGCAATAAGCCCTAATACCTGTGGCACCGCTACCATGTGGAAGGATATCTCCCATCTTCTCGAGATACATCCAACCATGATTGCAGAATGGTTTGAATACTGAATTCTATAAAGAGGAAGATTAGTGTATATTGTTAAAGTGTCGGCCATGCCAGTGTGAAGGCAAACCTTGTGAATCTCAACAAACTTCACATATGCATCCTGCTCTGAATACATTTTGATGTTTGCACTGTTTTCATTGTTCCAACTGACCCCTGACCCATGATCTTGCCAAGAACAGATTACAGTATATATGGTTCTAAGCTATGATGTATATTAGAACTGTAGTATGTAGCACAGACCTGTTTGCTTACCTATATCCATTTGTTCCAGACACTCTTTGCATCTTCGATCTTAGTACCAGGTAATAAGAGAGGCCTGAAATGGGTGGCTACCACAGTGAAAGTTGTATTCTTGAAATTTCCACCATCTCCACCCTGAGAGCGATTCTCATGGAGAAAGTCAACCAAGGCGTCTACATTGTTTTCATTCCATTTGGCTTTGGAACTGCTGTCTAGTTCACCAGGATCCTGTGAGATAGATTGGAATGTTTGTTCCATAAGGCTTGAGATTGAACAAAGGTGATGAAAGATGAATTGCCATCTAGTATTGGCACATTGAGCACAGGGATCAGATATATGAGGTAACATTGTGAAGTTTGAAAGTGGATTTAAATCCCTGCTTCAATTCTATTCATGCTATCTTATCAGCAAGTATTTACACAGATGCAGAATTGCAATCAACTATACATTGCTGTCACCATTGCTATCGTCAAAATCATTGTTTGAGTCTTCCAATGCAGTCTGATCACAATGTGAGTTGAGCAGAACCTAATAATCCCCCCACATCTGCTGTGCAATATTGTCTTGCATACTACTTGCCTCATTGTGTGCTCCAGCCTCACCCTCTCCAGCAGCCTGAGGCTCCTGTGTCACTATTGTTGGGCTCATGAGTGTAAATGAAATTTTGAAGTGCAATAAGGGCAGCAGGCAGGCAGGCTTGGACATTGAGATCATATTCAAGAGCAAGGACAAGAATCCTGTATCACCATTTCAAAATCCCAAAGGACCTCTTGACAACATTGCAGGCAGACACATGTTGAAGATTAAAGAGTTCTTTATTTTTGGGCCTGAGAAATAACTATCAGAAGCAAATGACAATGAAAAAAAATGGAATTTACCTTTGGCTTGCCCAAGCCCACTCAGCAAGATGATAGCAGATACCACAATATGGAATGAGGAGTTGAGGTCAGAGTGGGTAGCCAGCATCTGCCAGCAAATATTTCCCAGGAGGAATGTGCAAATCACTTGAAATGGCATCATCATATACATGTGCATCTGATGCAGATCCCTCCCATCCAGAGAGCACATAGGTAATCTTGAGGTCAAAGTTGCAAACAAAGAGAACATTCTGTGAAAGAAGCCCTTTCTGATTGCAATATGCACCATGCAAGTGTGCAGGAGCCATTACTAGAAGGTAACTTCCATCAATCACTCTAATTGCATTGTGAAAGTAGGGGTAGAATTTTGGGTTGTTTCAGATCTTTGCAGGAATTGTTTCCCTGGTTGGAAACTGGGAAATCAAGTGTAGAAAGGTGCACTTGAGAGCACATGTAAAATCTTCTTGAAGTAACTGGGCAAGATCAGTGCTGGCAGTGAGTATAATGGATGTATTGTGTTGGAGTCACTTACTGAGATATGGTATTGTTTGACTGCTGAGAATGCTCTCCTACATGGCATGTTCTGAGGCCAGTGACACAAGTATATAGGAAAATGGAAAGCTGCTCTTCAAGTGTGACCTTCCTTGAATTCTCTAGTTTGATTGAGCAAAGTTTGTCAATAAGCAGTAAGAAAAGGTCCTTTGAGAGTCCAAGCTCAGATTTGATGCATTTTGGATGGCCACAAAGCAGCTCCAGAACCCATTGGTATTCAAAAAGAGCAGAGTTGTGATATGGAAGATGAGTGGGCCCAGGAGGAGTATCGAGTTCAGATACAATATCAAGAAGGAACATCAGGAGGGTATGGATGAGCTTGACTAGATTGATGAGAATGTGCTTGTGTAGATCAGATTGAGATCCACCACCTGGCAGGTTGGGCATAGACTCCACTAGGCCACCAGGGATCAACCTCCTGGATGCAAGCATAGTGAAGTAGCCTGCTTGTTTCAATCTCTGCCACAGCACAGCAAGCCATGCCAAATTCCCGTAGTGTTAACCAAACAATGCCAATTGAAAATGTTGTGAATATTTGCACTACCAAACAGGACCTTAGACTTGAAAAGCTTACTGCCACTCATGACAAAGCCCTTGCTGCCCATGAACTTGTTCATCACTTCTCAAATGTTAGAAGGTCTGGCTTAAAGCCAAAAACCTTCAATGTTTTGTCATGAATCCCAAATTCACCCCAAAACAAGAAGGACCTTTTGTCATCACCAAGGTTCTGTCTCCAATCATGTATCAACCCTGCCTTTCCTCCATCTGGAAGATTCACACCATCTTCAACACCACCCTCTTATCTCCCTATTGAAAAAACAGTGTCCATGGTCCCAACTTCCCAAAACATCCACCAGATTTTATTGATGGAAAAGAAGAATATTAAATCAAAAAGATCCCATGCCACGCCACTGTGGTGTCACCTCAACACATTTGAAAAGACTCTTATATCCCTGAGCATGATATCAAACATGCAAAGTCTGCTTTCTTGGATGATAAGAAGTGGGAGCCATCCACTTTTGCTCTTTAGTCTTCTTTGTTTGCTACTTCCATCATCTTTTACTTCCACTCTCATCATGTCTATCAACACTGTTGACTTCTTTACCACTCTTGTTGATGGTATTATCATTTCTTTTTCAATCATGTTCATACTTCTCCACTGCCTACCTCTTCTGCCTGGTCTTCATCTAATTGACTTCTTCATACCACGACTTCTTCTACCACTTTGGCTTCCATAACTTCCATCAAGGTTTCTTTATATGCAATAGGATTTCATACTATAACTCTCCTGATGCCAAAACCACCACTCACCCTGCCTGCACTTTTCAGAACCCTCATCTCTCCCTCCCTCTTGATGCCTACCTTGACATTGACTTCTCCTTCCTTGGTTTATATCATGCCTATTTTCCAGAACCAATGTCTCACAAGTGTTGTCTCTCTTGCTGCATCCACTCATAGTGTCACTTTTCATACCCAGGTTATCATTTGTATTCAAACTGAGATCAGGAAGGCTGTCCTTCCCCCACAGGCTTTCACCCCTTCTATATCATCTTCCCTCCTTCTATCTGATGAGAAGTTCACCATTAAACATGCCAAATTCATCCACAAAGTTCAGATCCTCAGAACTATTCACAAAAAATTCACCAATGTCCTTGTCCTCATATCCATCCTTGTTGTAATGAGACCTGCTTTGAATGTTGTCAGCTTGGACACCATCATGTCAACTGTCTATGGTATCAATGCTTTATCTGTATTCAGACTAGTCTGGATCATATTTAGTAGTGTTGTCCTCACATCCATCCTACTCCTCCATTGTTGTCCTCCTCTGGAGGTTTTTCCATCTCCTCCTATTCCATTGGTCCTCATTGTGTTCCCCCACCCCAGTTTAGCCCTAGTGGTTGTTGTGGTTGTCATTCCCACACTCTTCCCTCTCACTCTCCTTCCACCATCAACAGTGTCTGGACTAACACTTCCTATGCCAATGTCACCAGTTCTCTGAGACCCTTTTACCAGGACTTCTGACTGGCTCCATTAATCCATGATTGTTTCAGGCATAACCAGGGGGTAATATTATGATTTGCTTGTTTCTCCTCTTTTTCTCCTTGGCTTTTGTCCTCATCTATGCTTGCAAAAGCATAATGTCTTCCTTTGAATCTCTAGCCCACAGTAGCTGTCCTGCTATCAGAACCTTCCAACACCCTTGTTGATAGCTTCTCATTGGAAAGCCTCCAATCATCTCCATGCTTGAAACCTTCAACACATTGAACCCTCAAACCCTCAAGGTCTATATTCATCCTTACCCAAAGCCAAACATAACACACTTTATATTCACTCTGGCCTTCACATGTTCTGATTTGTCTTTTTGCAGATCACAGATTGTGTTTGAACAAAGAAAACACCCACAGTCTTGTCCATGGCATGGTGCAGTGCACTATTCCACCTTATGGTTATAGTACAGTGAGGTGCAGAACTATTACAATGTTTGGTACTTTTGGAGTATACATGGTGTAGTAATGGTGGGTGTGGGAATTTCGCTTAAGG
>JBBPQO010000542.1:0-10030 GCA_038092535.1 Xerocomus subilludens | reverse complement strand
TCTATCCTTGAACATGATTACTGGTGGCCAGGCCTTGCCTCTTTTGTCAAAAATTTCATTGATGGATGCGCTATCTGTCAACAGAGCAAAGTTAACACCCATCCCACCATTCCCCCCTTAGTACCTATTCCCTCTTCTCACTTCCTGCCATTTAAACAACTCTCCATCGATCTCATCACCAATCTCCCTCTGTCTGCAGGTCATGATTCTATTGTGGTCATAGTAGACCATGGCCTTATGAAGGGGGTAATTCTTACTCCTTGTTCTAAGACCATTGATGCTGCCAGTATTGCTCAAATATTCTTTGACAATGTCTTCAAACACTTCAGTCTCCACAACACCCTTATCTCTGATCATGGTCCTCAATTTGCCTCTGCCTTCGCCAGAGAACTCGCCCGTCTCCTGAAGTATGATGTATGGCTATCTACCACCTATTACCCTCAAACCAATGGGCAGACTGAGTGGACCAATCAAAAACTTGAGATGTATCTGCACATCTTTTGTGGCAATAATCCCTCATCCTGGGCACAATCCTTATCATCTGCCAAATTCCACCATAACTCCACCCCCCATAGCTCCACCAAGAAATCCCCATTTTCCCTACTTTATGGCTACAAACCCCATTCCTACCCATCCCTCAGCAAAACCTTCCTTCCCACCCTAGAAAATAGACTGGCCTCCCTTGATGAATCTCGTAAAGAAACTCTCGCTGCCCACAAATCTGCCAGGAAGATTATGTCATCCAGATCTACTCAATGATTTTCGCCCTGGAAAGTGGGAGATAAGGTTTGGCTCGAGGCAACCCATCTCCGTCTTCACCACCCATCTTGGAAATTTGCACCCAGAAGACTAGGTCCCTTCGAGATCTCTCGCATTTTATCCCCTCTCACTTACCAACTCTGACTCCCAGGCACCTGGAAGATACACAATGTTTTCCATGCCTCTCTTTTATCATCTTATTGTTCCACCAAAACTTACAGACCTTCCTTTCTTGAACCTTCACCTGACATCATTGATAATAAAGAGGAATACAAAGTAGAGGCTATCCTCTCCCACAAAGGTTCCAAAGCCAGGCAACTGTACCTGACATCCTGGAAAGGATACTCTTCAGCAGAAAACACCTGGGAACCTGAGTCTAATCTCTGACACTCCACTTCCATTCTTTCTTCTTATAAACATTGCCATCATCTTTGATAAGGCAGTCTTGCCTTTGCTCAATGGTCTCTTCGTGAGTATCTCACAAATAAGCTGTCTCTTCAACCATGTCTTTCCTCTCCTCTGCCATTATTTCTTCTTCACAATCCACTCCAAACTCTTCTTTTCGTTCACAAAACATTTATCCAATGTTCCTTCCCACTTACACCGCCCATCTTCTTTACACCACTGCCATTGACACCCCCCACATCCTCTTTACCTTTGAAGATGACCCACTATATTGAAACAATGTCATCACTCATGAGCTCATCCATCTCTTTCATGATGTCTCTTCCACTCAAAGTCTTCAATCTGCAGAAACCAATGAGATCCCCCTCCATTTTGCTTTAGAAGCTCTTCCTATGTGTATCTTAACTGTTCTTCATCTTCACAGTTTCTCCCACTTCATCAAATCTCTCACACCAGCCATTATTTACCCAACTTTCCATCGTATTTTCTTGTTCCTACCACAAAATCAATGTGACTCCTATTTAGAGCGAGTAGATCAATTCCTTCTTCATTCTTCTCATCAAACCCTTCCTCTTTCCATTCCCCCTCCATCCCTTGAAGTCTGCCTCTTGTTCCCTCCTCTATCTGAGACCTCTACTGCCATCGAACATACCTCTGAATCCGACAATGATCATGAACTTCCTACCATCCCAGTTCCCACCAAACATCCTCATATCATCACGCTTCCCAACAGCAGCTGGGCCCTTTCCTCCCCTGCTCGTATCCTCCCTCGAGCAGAACTTTATCATACTTCCCAGGTGTCTACAACCACCACTTGCTTTCAGTGTCATTGTAATGGCCACTATCGTGAAGATTGTGCCAAATATTCTTGCCCCCACTGTCATGTCGCTGCTCCTGGTCACACATCTCACCAATGTCTCATTCACCAATGTGACTACTGTCACAACTGAGGCCATACCAGTCAAGCTTGTCCCCACCAAAACTGCAGCATTTGTTCTGAAGCTGGGCATATCATTGATGACTGTCCATTTGAATGCTGTTCCCCCTCTTAGGTGACTGCAATCTTTGGAGGACCCTCCTCTTCAGGAGTCTAATTCTTGGGTTGACAGAGGGTTAGTGGTCGAATCAGGAATTTGATTGTACTGCAGGGGTAATGTTACAATTTTATCTCCTTTTCATCAGATTCTCCTTTTTCTTTATCATTCTCCAACTTGCTCATGAAGAGATACAACTTATTCAGTAGAAGGGTTCATCCTCATCTCAAGCCCCAACTCTATCTCTCTTTTTTGTCTTTAACTGGACTTATCCATCCTCCGCTGTCTCTATTATGTCAGCTAGTATTCTTCAACCTTCCATCGTATTCTTTACCTTTTCCATATTGTTTTTACCTTTTGGTCCATGCATGACTACCTTTCATATAAGTATCATCATACATTCTCTGTACCTCTCCATTCTTGATCTGTGCAATACAAGCATAACATCTAGTCTCAATCCCTTGAGTTCCTCAGAACTATCTTCAGTCAAGTTTTGCTCAAATTCCTTGTCTTTCTCATAGCCTCTTGAAAGCCAACTCCTCAGATGTCAGTCTCTTCATGAGCATTGCCTGAGGTCGTTGTCTAGTAAGCAGACATTGGCATACACTTCACATAACACCAATGGCAGTCATGTCCTTTCTTCTCCTACTCACCTTCTTCCTTGAGTGGAACCCCATCATACTCCACCCACATCTGCAACTACTATTTGCTTTCAGTGTCACCATAACAGTCACTATCACAAAGATTGCACTAAGTACTCCTGTCCCCATTGTCATATTGCAGCCCCTGGCCATGCATCTTACCAATGCCTCATTCACCAATGTGACTACTGTCACAACTGGGGCCATACCAATCAAGCCTGCCCTCACCAAGACTGTGGCATTTGTTCTCAAGCTGGGCACATCATTAGCAACTGTCCATTTGAACACCTTTCCCCTGCACAGGCAATGGCCATCTTTAGTGGACCATCTTCTTCAGAAGTCTAGTTCTTGGGCTGATAGAGGGCTTGTGGTCAAATCAGGGATTTGATTGTACTGTGGGGGTAATGTTACGATTTTGCTTTCTTTTCATTGCATTCTCCTTTTTCTCTATTATTCTCCAAGCTATTCCTGGAGAGGTATGACATATTCTACTGAAGAATTCATCCTCACCCCCCATCATAACTCTGTTTCCCTTTTTCATCTATGAATGGACTTACTCCTCCTCCATTGATTCTCTTATGTCAGCCTGTGTTCTTCAACATTCCATTTTGTTCCTTGTTCTTCCTTTCAATTCTATCTTTCTTGGTATGTGCACATTCCTCAGTCATACAAATACCATTGCACTTCCTTTGTATTCTTTATTCTTGATCTATGCAATACAAGCATTACATTAATTCTCAATCCCTTGAGTTCTCTGAATTATCCTCTGTCTAGTCTTGTGCTCGAACCTCTGTTTTCCTTGTTGTCTCTTGAAAGTCAACTTCTCAGACATTGGTCTCCCTGTGAGTATCACCTGAGAATGTTGTCAAGTAAGCAGACATTGGCATACACTTTGCATAACAGCACCATTGCCCACATTGTCACCCAAATCATTGTTGGAAATGTTGTCTGAGTTAGTATGGTCATGAGCATATCTAATCTTGACGTAGTCCACCCACACATCACTCACAATGCTGTTTTGCAATCCTTCTTCACCAAGCTTAGCACCTGAATTGCTTTCAACATCAAGATTGTCTTCAGCTACCCTACCATTGTTGCTATCCAAGTCCAAGTTTGTTATGTGAAGCATATACCAATGTCTGCTTACTTGACAACAACCTCAGGCGATGCTCACGAAGAGACCAATGTCTGAGGGGTTGACTTTCAAGAGACAACAAGGGGGACAAGGGATTGAGTGGAGGCTCGACTGAGGATAGTTTTTAGGAAATCAAGGGGTTGAGACTAGATGTTATGCTTGTATTGTGCAGATCAAGAATGAAGAATACAAGGTGGTGTGACAATACTTATATGATTTAGAAAAGTGCACAAACCAAGGAGTAGAATCAAAAGGAAGAACGTGGAACACGATGGAAGGTTGAAGAACATAGGTTGATGTAAGAGAATCAGCAGAGGAGAGATGAGTCCATTTACAAACGAAGAAGGGAAACAGAGTTGTGACTGGAGATGAGAATAAACCCTTCAGTAGAATAGGATGTACCTCTCCACAAATGGTTTGGAGAATGATAGAAGAAGAGAAGAACATGATGGAAAGGAAGCAAAATTGTAACAAAGTCCACATCTTCATCAGCATCAGCTTGAGGTTCATGAAGGTGAATAAGATTGTAGAGCACAGACAATGCTGTAGGGATTTGAACCTGGATATCCATGGGATAATAAGATCCAAGAAGTAGGATATGAAACTGCTTTTTCAGAATGTTGAAAATCTGTTCAATGACATTCCATAGCAAAGCATGCCATAGATTGAACAATTCTTCCTTGTTGACTGGACTGAATAATAATTTGATGAAAAAATAAGAACAAATGAAACAATGCTTACCGTGAGTTTGCCAGCCCCATTCAGCCAGATGGTAGCATACACCATGATACAGGACAAGTAAGGTTGGTCTGGAAGGATAGCTGAGGTCAGCCAGAAGGTACTTGCCCTTGGGAATATTGAGATCACATGAGATTGCATTGTTAAACACCCTAGAGTCCAAAGTGGATCCTTTCCATCCAGTAAGTGAGTACTTGAAGAGAATGTCAAAATTGCAGACAAAGAGGCAATTCTGTGATAAAAACCCCTTGTGATTTTGAAAGGCAGTGGCTGAATGACTTGGCATGGACACTGGGATGTGACTACTATCAATAGCACTGATGGCATTTTTGAAATATGGCCAAGACTTTGTATTAGAATGTAGCTTTTTCAAGAAGGTACTGGCATTGTCAAGAGGGGTGACAAATGTTGTGTAGAATGGCAGTGAGGACAAGATAGTGACAAATTCTTAGAAGTATCTGAAAAATCAGTTCAGTACTACTACAAGTATATATTGGACATGCACCATGATATTGTATCACTTGATTGCTGTAATCACTCCCCAACATGCCTCACAGGAAGACCTGTGACACATGTGTAGAGGAAAATAGTGACTTGTTCTTCTGACAACACTGATTTTGCATTGCTGTGGCCAAAGCTTCTAAGAGTTGATATGAGTTGCTTGAAGACTTTTTTGTGCATTCCAAGCTTGTTGCAGATATGCTCTGGGTGGCCAGTGAGAAGTTCCATCCCATCCTTTGCCATAAAGAATTGAAGTATAATATGGTTCTGGGTCTTTGCAAGGTGGAGGAAGGAAGTCAAAGGCAATTTCCAATATAAGTCTGCCCATGCTGCAGATGATAATGCCGACAAGCATCATCATGTACTGGATGATGTGCTGTATCTGCTCAGATTGAGGGGCAGGCATAATGTCCCTTTGGAAGCCAATTGGGCAGAGATTGTTCTCTAGCTGATATAGCAGCTATGCAGTTAACTCAGGTAGGTCTCTACCAACACTGGCTAGTAACATTCAGAGCACATTGAACTAGCTCTAAGATGCATACTCATGTTTAGTGTTGCTGTTGAGGCAAAGTAACTCAAAAGGTAACTTCACTTTGCTTCAAGACCATGACACCTTGGCATGCTTTGACAACATTAAAATTGGAATGAAGTCACCTCTGTTCACTTCAAGAGACTCGAAATTGTAGCATAGATTATCTTGATGTTTATCTGGTAACTGCTGGCTGGCCCCTGTCCCTTCCAATAGCAGTATTTTGAACACACAAGTGTCTATTTGTGAGGGAGGAGTTGGCTAAGTTCTGTCAAACTAAGTGGCCTTTACTGCACTGAACACTAGGGCAGAAAACTAACAGATGTAACTCAGTGAGTCATTTGGACATCCTGCCTCAGTTTCACTGACCCTCAAGCTTTAGGTCTCAACTTTGTCTTCAAGCTCAAGGAGCTCCCCAGGCCTTAATCATTTGAGTCATGTCAAATGTCCCTGGCACTCAGCAAGCCAGTAGATTGTAATCTTGGGGTGCACCCTACTACACTCCAGGCCATCACCATCAATACAACACTGGGCTAGGACTGGTGACTCAGACTTGGACATCTGCCATTGGCCAAGTGCCAGCAGTGGACCTCATAGCCAGCCCTCTGTATCCTAGTCCCATTCACACTCCAGATGGCTCATCCAAGTTTTTATGAAACTTCTTGCCTCCAGAAGCTGTATTTTCCAATGGAAATCAGCTTCCTCATGTCTATGGATCATCAATGACTCACTTGACATTTGCTGGCCCAGACAATAAGCATACTATGCAACCAGGCTACCATCATGCTGGTGTGATGGCAGAATGGGTTCTCTATCACCCAAGTTCAGGCTTTTGCCCTAGTACTGCTCAAATGCCATCAGTTGCAATGACCACCACCCACATTCCATACTATGCACCTTTGCCAGGATCTATCAGCAGGTGTTGGCACAACAACCAATACCAGTTGCAACCATGCTAGCCCCAGCTGACATGGTAAGCACTGCCAATACCACTGTGATGGAAAAGAGGACTTGAAAGCAAAAAAAAGTGGCACCTGCAAAAGAGTCAGCAGCACTGAGAGGCAAATGGCAGAAGAACACTGGTGATACTATTGCTTCAGCACCTCTACTATCCACCAGTATGCAGCCCCTGACTGGCACAGAACAACCTGCCAACTCACTTGTTGCTGCCCCCATTTGTAGTGTTGGTCCATTCTGAGTTCCAAGTGCTACTGCGACAGTGCCAGCACCACCAGCTTCTGGTTCTGTGTCCCATGAGTCAAAGACTTCTGCAACTAATATCTGATACTTCCTTTGGGCCATAAATTCCAATGAAGAGCCTGAAAGGTTGCCCAAGAATCAGCCATGGTTGATGTACAAACCTGATTCAAAATATGTTGCATGCCAACTGTGTGGGTGGGTAAATGATACATTGCAACAGTTGTGTTAACAGACACCTTACAAATTACTAAAGATGACAAAGGAAATCCCCAGTGGAAAGTCTGGAAGCATGGTGACAGGATAACATCATGTTATCATACACATTTCATTGATAACATGGACCACAGTGCCACAATATCTGTCGAATGATGCATTTGAAAATTATAGTGAAAGGTGCTGACAAGCAGGTTACAATTGCTAGGTGGACATTGTTTACATTGGAGATATTTTACCACCTTCTCATAAAATGAATTGCCACCAATAATCAGGTTAGTTTCCATGTTACCACTCAATTTTCATGTTGCTTAAATCTATTGTGATAGTCCTTTAACATTATTGAATGCCCAGAGTTCCGAGAACTACTTGTGTATCTTAGAGATGAGATAGCAAGCTGATGGACACAAATATCCCTCATCAAACAAAACTCACACAAATGGTTCTGGATTGGTTCCAGAAGGAATATGAGAAGATTAAGGGCAATCTCAATGTAAGATATTTTCATTGAATTTCAAATCATTGACTTAGAGTTCAATTCTCAACCAGCAATCACTCAGGCATATATCATATATGAATGGACTTGTGGAGTGATCCCAACCATGATAGTTACATGGCAGTCACCGCCTATTAACAGCTAGAGATGAGCACAATAGTTACTTGGTCTTCAAATCACAATTGATTACATTCTGGTATATCAAAGGCTTGCACTCTAGCACTAATCTTTCTGATGCATTCCTAAAAATCATTGACAGATTTGGCATTGCCAACAAAGTAAGTCAATCAAATGGCTCAGAGGTGATAGTAAATTCATGTCAAACATGCAGATTGGTCAAATCACAACCAACAATGCATCAAACAACCATAGTATGCTTGAAAGTATGGCTGAAGAACTAAATATGAGGGGGATACCCTTCAATTCCAATGGAAACCATATCAGGTTGGTGGTAGCAAGCATATATTTGTGAAAATGAATGCTTATTGACAATCTTGATAGATGCTTTCCACATCATAAACCTTGCAGTAATGGCAACACTCAATGAACTGAAATAGAATCCTACTATCTCCATTTTAATACAAGCCCAGATCCTGCCATACAGCTGATACTTGAGGCCTATGTGACCATTCTGAAATATGACCCATTTGGGCAGTGTTAGAGAATTTTGGCTGCATGTCATGTATCAGGCCAGTGCCAACAACAGCTGAAGACTGTGATTAGAGAAGGGAATGAAAGTGGTTTTTGAAGAGGTAAGCTGCCAGATGGTGGCACAACATTACCTGTTGTGCAGCTACTGCATGACTGTGTCACTCATTGGTCATCCACTTTCAAGATGATTGAGTGGGTGATATTGCCCAATCCAGCAAGCACCATTTCCTTCTGTTGTATGAGCCACAAATCTGATTCAATTTTTTAGGCCATTCAGTCATTCTTGCAGGAAAGACAGAACACTGACATCACTCACCCCAACTTTGACATAAAGACAATGGTGGTTTTGTAAGATATCCAACAAGTTATCAAAATTCCACATACTGTGCAAGAAGTCCTCTCCTCAGAGCATACTCCAACACTCTCAATGGCTCTTCCAGCTTATAAGAAACTAACTATCAAGTGGAAAAAATTACAGTCTATGATTTCAGAGCTAGCACATTACATTGGTGTCAGGCTCAAGAAGCTTGAAAAGTATCACAGTGAGGGACAGAAGACACACATCTATGCTTTTGAAATGGGTACATTGATTATTTAATTACATGAATATATATCTAACTCTGTTAGTTCTCAACCCAGGTTCAAAGTTTGAGTGGATCAAAACCTATTGGTCAGCCTCAGATGCCAACCAAGTATGAGAGTGGATAATTGAAGTGGTATGTGCATAACTAATCATGCAGTACATGTACTGAGTCATTTCTCTGCAATCAGACAATATCATATCAAACCACAATTCACCAAGGACAGGTCAGCAGCCTGGGATACACAAACCATTTTCAGCAATGTTCAAAATCAGCTGCCAATCAATGCTAACTGCTCTGTGACCACACCTTCAAATGTGACTATAGTCACCTCTGAGGCACTATCCAAAGGATATGGCTGAATGAGCCATCTCAATATCAGCATGCAATGCTCTCAGTCTACCTCTATATGGGTCTCTGCTACTCTGAGTCCCTCACCTGGGACAACACCTGTATTCTCCCCTTTGTCCCTGCCAGAGGCAAGATTGACTCCAATGAGTGCTGATGAACTTACTTGCCTTGAGGAATAGGAATTGGAAGAGGACTGAAAAGACACTGAATGAGAATTGCAACAGTATGAGCAAGTTGGCTTCCTGATTGACATTTCAGAGTGTACAACTGATTTGGTTTATTTCTGGGAGGTATGTTGTGGATAGCATCAGGCATAATTTGTAAATGTCACTGACACATTGCTATAGCAAAAGGAATACATATACCCATTACTGTTTCACATCACCATGGATGTTCTACCAGCTCAAGCATCCTCTGTCCCATCTGAGTGCATTTTTTCATCTAGCAAGCTGACATGCACAGAACAACAGAACAAGCTTTTGCCCACTATCATTGAGGCACTCCAAATCCTCAAATTTGGTTTCAAGCAAGATTAACTAAGCTTCACCCTGGATTTGATTGTGAATGGGAGGGATTATGCTATTTTGGGTCCTCTTACTTCAAAAGTGGTCAAAGAGCTGGTCAAGGCAGCAGCATATGATGAACTTGATGAGCTACTTGAAAATGAGATCAATAATGACTTACTCTGCATGTTTGCATGTTTTACATTAGTTATGACTAAATGCAATAACCCCTAATCCTAGCCCTAAACTACAAGTGTATGGAATGAAGTATGTACACTTGGCCTTCTATTGGT
>JBBPQO010000541.1:0-10044 GCA_038092535.1 Xerocomus subilludens | reverse complement strand
TAACCTTGTGGAAAGGTTACTCCTTAGCAGAAAACACCTGGGAACTCAAATCCAACCTCCAACACTCTGCCTCTATCCTTTCATCTTATAAATGACACCATAATCTTTAATGAGGTAGAATTCTCTTTGCTTGACAGCCTCTTCATGAGTATCTCACAAACAAAATCTACCTCCCCACAACCATGGCCTTCCTTACCTCCATGATTTTCCCCTCTTTACAATCAACCCCCAGTTCTCCACTTTGTTCTTGCCATGTCTATCTGATGTTCCTTCCTACCCAGGCTGTGCATCTTCTCTATGCAGCTATCATTGATACCCCTCATATCCTCCTTGCCTTTGAGGACAATCCCCTTTACCATGATGATACCATCACTCACAAGCTTATTCATTTATTCCACAATGTCTCTCTTGCTCAATGACTCCAATCTTCTGAAACAAACAAAATCCCCCATTGTTTCACTCTTGAAACTCTTCCCTCTTGTATTTTAACTATTCTTCATGCTCATGGTTTTTCCACTTTTGTAGAGTCTCTTGCACCCACCATTGTTTACCCCACCTTTCATTATATCTATTTATCATTACCTCAAGACCAGCACAACTCCTATCTGGAATGTGTTCATCAATTTCTCCTTTACTCCCCTCATCTTCCCCTTTCTCTTCCCATTCCCCCTCCATCTCTCAAATTCCATATCTTGTCTCCCCCTCTGTCCAAAACCTCCACTGCCATCAAACCCAACCCAGAGTCTGACAATTCTTATGAGCCCATTACCATCCCTGTCCCCACCAAAAGAGCCCAGTTCATTACTCTCTCTAACAGCAGCCACACCCTCTCTTCTCCTACTCATATTCTTCCTTGTATTGTTTTCTTCCTGCATCCTCTAACACCATCTGTTTTCAATGTCACCATAATGGTCACTATCATGAGGATTGTTCAGAACACTCCTGCCCTCATTGCCATGCAGCTGCCCCTGGTCATGCCTCCTGTCAATGTCTTGTTCACCAATGTGACTACTATCACAACTGGGGACATTTCAACCAAGCCTGCCCCCATTGGAACTGTGATATATGTTCTCAACCTGGGCATGTCATGGGTGATTGTCCATTTGAATGTCTTCCCCCCTCTCAGGCAACTGCAATTTATGGTGGACCCTCTATCTCTGGGGTCTAGTTCTTGGAGTGATAGAGGACTTCTTATCAAATCTGGGATTTAATTGTACAACAGGGGTAATATTACAATTTTCCTTCTTTATTATTATGTCTTTCTGTTCCTTCATCATTCTCCTACTCATACTTGGAGAGGGATGACTTATTCTAATGATGGTTTTATCCTCATCATGGGTATTGGTCCTATTTTCCTTTCTCATCTCTAATTGGACTTATCTCCCTCCTCCACCATTTCTCTCACAATGGCTAGTGTTCCATTTTCTATCATGTTCTACATTCTTCTTTTCCCTTCTTGTCTTCTTGGTCCATGCACACACATTTCACTCATAAATATCATCATACACCACATGTACTCTCTATTCTTGATCTGTGCAATACAAGTGTATTATCTAGTCTCATCCTAAGTTGAACTTCCTGTTCAAAGTCCTTCAAGTCTATCTAGACTATCCTTGTCAAGTCCTCCACTCAAATCCCTTCATCCTCAAAACCTCTTGAACGTTGGCTTCTCAGATGTTGGTCTCTTTGTGAGTATCGCCTATAGGAGTTGACTAGTAAGCAGGTCCTTGTCGTATGCTTTGTGTAACACATCTGCATTATCAACACACCTATTTTTCTTGCAGACATGCATGTAGGCCACATTCACATAAACTATTCTTGTTACCAATGTCCCATCTGCCTTTGATGGAGTCCTGGTCATATACAACACAACTGCCCTCATTGCTCCCCCCATTATATCATCTCTTCTTCCAATTTGTCATCTGGTTCCTCTAATTGTTCCTCCAATGGTCATAGTTGTCCTGCTGTTAGTTCTCCTCATCACCCTTGTTGTCCTCCTTGTTGTCCTTCAGGTTATACTCCTCATTGCTCTCCTCCTACCCCACTGTTAGGGATAATGCTTAAACAGGCATTGGAGCTCTATACTCCACTAATTGTAAATATGTCATATAGGCTACAGCACATGTGATATCATATATCACATGTGCAACATGGTATTTTACTACATAAAGCAGACCTCTGTAGGAGGCCTGCATTTTACTTTTACCTCTACAACTTACCATGAATACACATTGTTTGTGTTCACTCAAGTGAGCTTGAGGAAAAGTAGGAAGCCCACATAACAATAACTTACAATTTCTTGAACATTGGAGAATGTGTTTGTGATGAGTCATATGATGACTAGACATAGCCAGCCAACGGCTACAGTGGCTGAGGTGCCAGTTGGAGGGAGCAAACCTCCATCCAATGGCCAACACCATCAAAAAGGAAAAGAACCTGAACAGGTTCAAAAGGACAATGAGCAGTCCAAAAAGCAGCTAGGATACCAAAGATGGATGCACAATGGAGCACAGGCAAAGGACAAAAAGCCTTTCAATTTGGAACAGAAACAAATTTTCATGCCTGGAGACCTTCAAGTCTCAGAGACACTGAGTAGTGAAATCACTACAGGAGGGTTGAGAGATAGAAAGGAAAAAGACCTGCTGAGTCCATTAATCTCTCAGTATACCAAATGTGATCTCTTATATTGTGACACCAACATGGTTGGTTCACTGAGGTCAGAGTGTCCTCTCACACATGTATATACAGAAGGAGTTATTCCTTTGTTAAGGGAGCAGATTGAGGAGGAATCTCCATCAGACCCAAGACTGGCCCTTGAATCAGTTGCCAAATTTCTAGATGGTGTCCAGTACCAATAGGAGCAATATGGACAAGGTCCAGGAGGATTTGATAATCATGGGATAAATCCAGGGCAGTGAAATGCTGCTTTGATGGAAAGGTTTAAGCAGTCATTTGTTGTGGCTGCAGAAGATCAAGTAACAAGTAAATCATCAATGTCAACACAGTCAACCTCTCCAGCATCGAGTCCTGAAGTAAAAATCAAAGGACTTTATAGCCCTTCTATGCCAAAAAATCCAGCTGGAATGGAGAGAGTACCAGAAGGTACAAGAGAAACAAGCAAGGGCCAAGCCCCAAGTATGCCAAATCATCCAGCATATTTGTCAGGACAAATTGGACATCATCTGACATCTATATGGCAGAGATAGGGCAGCTGCTATGCTGCATCAAATAGCATGTGACTGTGCATTAGGAAAGGATAACACCAATTGCAGAAATAACTGCAATGGGCAGGTGTCCATCAGGAATGACAGAAGAGGTCAGGTTGAAATGCAACCTGGCAGAGGAAATAATCCCCACCAGAAGCAGAATCAGAGGCAAAACCCTGAAAGAGAATAACCAAGCAGAGGTGAAGGTTTTCAACCTTCCCACAAGGACCCCCAACAGGTAAGCTTCCAGGAGGAAATCCTCTGGAAGATATGCCCCAGACAATGATGATGATGATGACAGAGAAATTGAAGGTGAGGCACAGCCTACCAAGCACATAGCAAGGAGGAATTACCTCCAAGGATTTACCCCTGGAAATACCAGGTATATGGATTTTATGGGTCAAAGATATTTGCAGAGAATCTACAAACAAGTCAGATTATTGATAGGACCTGTAGGTCTGGAAGTAAAGGCAATGAATCTGCCAAAACCATCTAAGTATGGAGAACATGCAGATCATGTCCTGTATACAGGTTTGTACTTGGAAAACCTAGCTTCCCAATGGCATGACCAAGAGGTTGATGCACCAAATCATCTGATACAATATTGGTCATTTGAGGACCTAATTTGCAGACTGTTTAAACACTTTATACATGAAGTGTTGGAACAAAATGCAGCAGATCAATTTGATCAAATGAAGTATAAATTCAAGAAAGGTGTGTTAGTGTTTTATAATGATCTAAAGAGGAGGGTGCACTATATGGTGCAGCCTCCAGATGATCATTCTTTCAGAAGGAAATTCCTCCATGGATTACTGCATGTAATAATTCAGAGCATTTTTGAGGTGTGTGGAATTTCAGCAGAGCATTCCACTATTGAGGAAATACTTGAAGAAGTACACCGGGTGTAGACAGCCCAGAAGGCAATCTTCCTGCATCTGCATACTAGTCAATTTAGTTCTGGAGGTAAAACCTCCCAGAATAAGAGCCACTTGAATGCTTACCCTAGCAACAACAGGAAGGATGATACCTTCAAGAATATGCCATGAAACAACAGATCTAAGTACTTCAGGAAAGGAAATATGATCTATCATTGTAAGCAGGATACTCTCACAAGAAACAATCAGAGAGGTGGTAGTGACCACCAAAAGAGGGAGAAACCTTGATTCCCCAAAGAGAGACAAGGTAGGAAACCAGCCATACCTATGCAGAATGTAACCTGCTATGAATGTGGAAAACCAAGACATTTCACAACAAACAGTCCTGATCATAACAAAAATGCCAGCTCAACCAGTAACCACCCCTGTCTACATGCAGTAGAGGTGCAGGAAGATGAACAGCAGGTTGATGCCTGCAGTGCTGAGAACCTAGAAGAGGAGTTTGCAGATGAAACTGCAGAAAATTCACAGATCATTGTAGGTGAAGATGACAGCAAAAAGGAAGCTGACATCTATTACATTGATGGGGAGCCTTTTGAGCTCAACATGGAAGAAAGTAACATTGAGGACGATGATGAACCGGTAGTGAGCTTCGGTGCAATGCATGAATCGATAGAGCAATTGAAGAACAAAAATAGCATCCAATGTTCTATGATGAATGGAATATTGGATTACTCAGAGGATAGGGACATTGAAATACCCCACCTCAAGAGTGATCAAGAAGAGGAGGTTCTGCCTCCAATCCAACAAAGTACAGAAGATGTATGATGGATATGGTCTTCACTGTATGGAGTGACCCATGAAGATAAATGCTGTGTGTAATGTAATCAGCACATAGAGCATCTTGCCAAGGCTGGAATGAACAGTGAACCCTTGTTCATTGCAGCCTCAGATTACCCAATGCAAGTAGCACAATGAGAGTTCAATAGGGGGTGGCAAGAATGCAACAAAGCACAGATGTGAGGAGAGAATGTAGAGCTGCAACAACTCTACCAAGCAATCAGAATATTAACTAAACATGTCAGATGTTTGCACAAGAATGTGCAGAAGTGTGAAACACACTCAAAGAGGTGACCTGAGATCTCCAACAGTGATGAACACAGACAGTAGAGAAAAGTATTGCTGATCTGAGCATGTGGATATTGTCACTAAGTGACTCAAGAATAGAGAATATTGTTCTCTATGAAGACAATGTTATCATCAAGACCCCACAAGGTCACCTTATTGTGTCCAGTGTAACTGGATCACAGGAACTGAGGGGTTGTAGGCTGAGGTTTACATGCCATGACCTGCACATGGTGGCAATAACAGCTGCACATGTGCCAAGTATGGAATACCATACATTTAGATATGCTCTGCAAAAAATAAATGCAGTGGAGCAGGCACAACCTCAGGTCATTCCTGAATTGTGCAACAGTGCAATGATAGAAACTGTGATCAATGGGTGTAAGGCATACATTATAATCGACACTGGAAGCACTGGAAACTTTATTAGCCCAGCTTTCACTAATGTTTCTAAGGTGAAAGTATTCCCTTTAGAGCAGCAGTTGATGCAGCAGTTGGGCTGCATTGGCAGCCGCTCTAAAATTACGCACAGATGCATATCAAAGACCTTCAAGGGTAAATTTATTATGGAGGTATATCTTGATGTAGCAAACATCAATAAGTATGACTGCATTTTAGGAATACCATTCCTAAGGGAGCATAAAGCAATGCTTGACTTTCAGTCAAAGCACATACAACTAGGAGATGTCATCATCAGGTTCATGCCTGGAAAGACTGAGGTATACCCTCTGGGCTTGGTTAGAGCCAGAAAAGGGGATACCCCTTTGATAAATTGACTTGCAAGCCCTGCAAGGCAATTACCACCTCATGAGGGCTCAAGAGGGGGGAAAGGAGTAGTCGAGACTATGAAGATAGCAGCCATAAGAAAGGAAAAAGTACCTACAAATAAGGATATAAAGCAACTCAGGAACCAATGGTTCCAAAAGTACAAGTACAGATTGAAGGGAATCCTTCCTGAATTACCCCCATTTAGGGAGGTAAATCATAAGATCAAGTTAATCAATGAGGGTATGTGGTATAATTACCACCTGACAAGATGCCCAGATGTGCTGAAGCAGAAGTTGTTGGAAAAAATCTGACTTTATATGGAAGCTGGATGGATGGTGGATCATGAAAAATGTCCCACAAGCTGCACCAATGTTGTGCTGAAAACTGGAAAGCTATGAACAGTAACAGACTGCCATAAAAGAAATGACAATACTGTCAAAGATGTAATGCCTTTCCCAGATCAGGATCAGATCAGGATGGATGTTGCAAGAGTGAAATATTGTTTGGAGATTAATTTATCAAATGCTTATGAACAAGTTTGTATTGACCCAGAAGATGTCTGGAAGACAGCCTTCACTACCATCCATGGTACTTTTGTCAGTCAGACAATGCAAATAGGCAACTGTAACACCCCAGCAACATTCCAATGGCTGATGACCATAATATTTAGGGATTCTATAGGACACTTTGTATATGTCTATCTTGATGATATATTCATCTATAGTGACACAATTGAAGATCATGAGGAACACCTTGGAATCATCTTTGCCATTCTAGAGAAGGTAGACTTCTACCTTGAAAGGATGAAGTGCAAGTTCTATGTTGACATGCTTAACTGTTTAGGTCACATAATTGACCAGAAAGGCATATATGCTGATTGGGATAAGTTGGCCTGAATAAAGAGTTGAAGGACTCCAAGGAATCTAAATGAAGTCCAACAATTCATAGGACTAGTGAAATACTTGGCACAATTCATGCCAGATGTGTCAGCATATACAACACTGCCAATGGGAATACAAAGATACAGACACCTGTTTATGTGGAGAGAAATCCACAAGTGATGTTTTCAAATGATTAAAGACCATGCATGTAGGTATCCAATCCTACAGCCAATAAATCCAAGGGGATCAGAATTGATATTGGTAGTGTGTGATGTGTGACTGTACAGAGTAGGCACAGTATATGGGCAGGGACCTGAATGGAAGACATGTTGCCCAGCTGGGTTTATTTCAAAGAAACTGAGTGATGTGCAACAAAACTATAGAACATTTGAGTGAGAAACACTTGCAATAATTGAGGCACTGCTCAAGTGGGAGGATAAACTCCTTGGATTCAAATTTACAATCATTACTGATTATGAGGCCTTAGAGTACCTCAAAACCCAGAAAAATATGCTGGATTGACTATATGTCAAGGTTTGACACTGATATTTCTATGTGAAGGGTATGGATAATCACATAGCAGACTGCTTGTCTCACTACTATGATAGAGAGGAAGGTGAAGATGCCTCTGAGGAAGAGACAGAATGGGCAAACACAGATGTATGTTTGTATCCAGAAGGTGATGACCTTCTGCATGACTGATGGCAAGAGCTCAAATTGGCTGCCATGAGGGTGAATAACTCTTGAAAGAGTCAATGACTCAAGAAAAGAAGAGAAGCCAGAAATGTAGAGGCTGAAGAAATGGCCTCAGTGAGTGAAAGAAGGGTTGAGAACCCTAAGCTCACTAATGTGGAAGAGGATCCAACAATCTTCAGAACAGCTAAGGTATCTAACCCCTCTCCAAAGTCATATGGTGGTTTGCCAGAATTTCTAAGTGTGGTGTGGAGGGGATATGAAACAGATCTGCTATTTGCAAAGGTGCTTCAGCACTCAGAGCATCATCTACAGTTTGTAGATAAAAGCAGATTGCTCTATGCAAAGAATAGAGCAAGTGAGGAAGTACTATGCCTTCCAAAAGGGAATTTGAAGGATGATACAATTATTGCCTGTGTGATCGATGGAGCACACAAGTCCCTAGGGCCCAAAGGACAGTAGATTATATTCACAGGTGGTTTTGGTGGCCAAAACTTGGCCACAATACCAATTAGTTCTGCAGGTCATGTCTGACCTATCAAACAATAAAATCAAGTACTCAATGGCCCCTAGGCCTGTTACACAGTTTACCTGTGCCAACAAGACTATGGGGGTCAATAGCTATGGACTTTGTGGGACCATTTCTACCAAGTGAGGGATTTGACTACCTCTGGGTTATACTATGCTAACTAATGTCCATGCTACACCTAGTACTGGTGACGACAACAGTACAGGCATGAACTCATGGTAAAGCTCTTAAAAGAAGTTGTTCAATTACATGGACTCCCGAAGACAGTAGTCTCAGACAGAAATGCAAAGTTCACATCAATATTTTGGCATGAGCTGCATCAAATAATTGGAGCAAAACTCCTGATGTCAACTGTGTTCCATCCACAGACAGATGGTGCCTCAGAAAGGGCCATCAGAAGTGTAGTACAATTACTATGAGGAATGGTGAGACCAGAGCAAGATGATTTGGTGGAGAAAGTTCCACTAATTGAGTTTGCAATCAACTCAAGTATAAGTAGTTTGACAGGGTTTGCATCCTTTGAACTAGATTACAGGTACATGCCCATATTAATGCAAAAAATCAATGAAGGGGACCCTCCACCAGCCCTAGGAGTAAAGGTGTTTGTACAGCAAGCTGTACAGAATTTGGCAATGGCACATGACACAATAATTGAGAGCAGAGTGCTGCAGATGCATCATGCTAACAAGAAATGAAAAGAAGGGATCACCCTTTAAGCAGGAGACAAAGTATACTTGTCTACTCAAAATCTCTTATTACCAAGAGGTAGAGCACAAAAGATTGTGCCTAAATACATTGGACCAATGAAGGTCCTGGTGAGAAACACTGATGATATGTATATGCTGGAGTTACCATATGAAATGGTAAGGGAATGCATACATCCAATGTTTCATATTGGACTTCTGCATCACCACAACGCAAATAATGATGCACAATTCCCAAAACAGGAGGCACAAACCCTATACAATGTTGGCCCTGCCAAGGAGAGTGAGTGGGTAGTGGACAAAGTAATCACTCACCATTGGGATGTGAACAAGGTAGAGTTCCTTGTAAAGTGGGATCTGGGAGACTCCACCTGGGAATCCAGCACAAATTGCAAAGAACTTGATGCCCTAGACAGATATCTAGAGCTTCAAGGTGTTACAACAGTATGCCAATTGCCCCAAAGGGCAGATAGTACATGTAGGCATATGGGACCAAGTGTTGGTCATAGCTGATCACTACACTTTGGCAATGATCAGAAAAGAAATAACAAATACTGTCAAATAAAAGCAAATTTAAAAATTTAAAAAAATCAAAAACTGTCAAACAACTATAGATACAAAAACAAACAAACAAAATATTACACCACCTTAACTTTCCTTTTTTGTAAATTCAATGTGACTTAAGTACAATGTGTCTTGCTTATTTCCCCTTCCTTCCCTAACATCACCATGTCAATTGCACAAGTGCAAAATGCCCCAGCAGCATAATGCTACCCACTCTTCCTCCCCTGAGGGGACTCATTTGTGTGTGAATGTGGACAGTCCTGCTCATGCAAAAGTATGATTTCTTGCTGCAGATCTTCACACTCTATTTCCATTGGTGACCAAGATAGTCACCAAACTGGCAGCAGCAAGCAGCCAAGGTCAAGCCTATCTCCTTCTTCCCCTCTTCAATGTAACAAATGTCGCCATCACAATTCTTGTGGCCCTAGAGGCTGGATGGCACATCCAGTCCTCTCCTTTATGTTGCACCAAGGCTTCTGCTTGCCATGCACCCAGTATACAGCCCACCTCAGGCAGTCAGTTTCCATCCTGGAGGATGAAATCTGCAATCAAAAGCCTCAGGGACACTGTGTGTAGCATTGTAGGTGCCCCACCTACTCCAAGGTGTGTCAAAAAATCGATGTGTTGTGTGACAAGTGCCAACAATTGGAGGATGACCTTGCTGCATTTCATGAGGAGGTCCACCAGCTGTATGAGTTG
>JBBPQO010000540.1:0-10047 GCA_038092535.1 Xerocomus subilludens | reverse complement strand
GGTGTTGTAGAACTGAGGGTGACTAGGAGGAAGAGGAATATTGTATGGTTCCCTGTTGATAGTTCCCTGGGTTTGCACTTCGTAATATGCTTCAGCTCTTGCTAACGTGAAGGCTTTCTCGGGGGATAGCAGAGATGAAGAGGTGGAAATGGATGGAGAAGCAGGTGGGGAAAGAATGACTGTTTGTTGTACCTCCCGGAGGTAACGATCTAAGTTGGTAAGAAAGTCCGACATCCCCAATTGGTACAGAGCAGCATCTAGGTTCCCCTGGATCTCCAACTGAACTTGACATATGAAATAGTGACGACACCGAAAGCTGGATTCTGAAGCAGCCAGAGCAACCATGTTCCCAAGACTCTCATTCTGAAGATATGCTCGATATAGGGCCCAAAGAGGGGACCCCATGTCTATGTGACTCCCAATTGGAATGGCCATATAGGGGTCTCGCAAGTGGGCACGTATGATTTCTAAGATAGTGGCATTGGGGAAGTCATCTCGGAGGGTATGAGCGTAAAGAGGGGAATCGACAGAGAAGGGTGCGAAGGGGCCTCCAGAAGGAGAGACAGCCGAAGAGACTTCGATAGGAGCAGGAAAATAGGATTGAGGGAAAGAAGATCTCTTGAGTTTTGGAACAGGAGACGAGGGGGGAGAAGGGTTGGAAGCGGGAGTAGTGGTGGTGGAGGTAACTTTGATGGCCATTGATAAAGAACAAGAGGATGAGAGATGAAAACTAAGGAGAGAAAACAGAGGGATGAAGGTATTTATAATCTGCCAAAGTGGACTTTACATTTTTCAAATCCCATTCAGGGACCCAGGAATCTTCTTCTGCAGTATATCCTTTCCACCTAATTAGGAACATTCTGGCCGATGGAGTACCACAATGACGAATGATATGTTCAATTTCAAACTCTTCTTTCCCTGCGATAAGGTCAGGGGGTGGCATAGGGAAATTCTTGCTGTGAACGTCATTTTTGCAATAGGGCAATAAGAGAGAGGCATGTAAAACGGGGTGAATCTTCCATGTTTTAGGTAAGTGGAGTTGATACATGATTGCAGATGATTTTGGCATATAAGCCGAAGCGAAGATATACTTTATGAAAGAAAAGGGCAGTAATGCCCTGAGTGGTGATAGTTTTCTTGGTAGGACAGAGAATCACCCCCTTTGTAAGCCCATGGTTGACCATGACCAATAAGGAATCAAAAGAAGCATCGGTAGAGGGAGGAAGATTGGTAATGAGATCACAGGAAATCTGTTGAAAGGGGCAAGTAGCGGTGGATTGGATTGGGAAAAGAGGGGGATGAGACAGATGGGTATTGGTCTTGTTCTGTTGACAAACAGTGCAACCCTCAACATAACAACGAATATATTGAGCAAGACCTGGCCACCAAAAATCGGCAGCGACAAGCTGACAAGTTTTAAGATAACCAGGATGACCACCATGAAGTTCGTGATCATGGCAATGAGAGACAATAGAACACCGTAGTGACTCCTTGGAGGAAACATAAACACACCCCTTATAGGTGAGAATATCATCGGTAAATTGCCAATCACAAAGCTGGGAATGGAAGGCTGCAGGAATATCAGGTTGGGTGGTAGTTTGAAGGTGTTCGAGAACTAATGGGTCACCAAGAGAGGCAGAGGAAATCCGTTGGTGGAGTTTGGTATTGATGAGATTTACAAAGAGAGAATCGGAGAGGAGAGTGACTGCTGTATTATCTTGGTCATTAGGATGGAGATCTGGACGATGGGAAAGGGCATCAGGACCACTGAGAAGTTTCCCAGTGACATGAACAATCTTAAGGTCATAATCCGCTAGGTCAAGCAACCAACGGGCTTGTCATCGGTTCAGGTTCTGGGCTTGGCGAAAGTAAGTCAGGTTCTTATGATCAGTAAAAACCTGGACAGGGAATTGGGAACCATGGAGACAATGATGCCAGGTTTTTAGAGCATGAATTATGGCGAGAATTTCCCTATCATAGATGTCGTATTTCTGTTCTGCTGGGCTAAAGGTTTGGGAAAGGTAGGAACAAGGGAGCCAATCACCATTAACGTTGGTTTGCATTAAGATAGTGCCAGACGTGTATTTGGAAGCATCAGTGGCTACAGTGAAAGGTTTGGAAAGATCGGGGAGACGGAGGATAGGTTTGGAGAGAAAAGACTTTTTCAAAGAGTTGAAAGATGATTGACAAGCAGGGGACCAGTTCCATTCATGGAATTTTTTGGTAAGATCTAGAAGGGGGCATGCAATGGTGTTGTAATCTGGGATGAAATGACAATAAAAGTTGGCAAATCCAAGGAAGGAATGGACATCGAAAAGTTTCTCAGGAGTAGGCCAGTTAGCGATCCCTTTGAGTTTTACTGGGTCCATTGCGAGTTGACCCTGTTTAATGATCATCTCAAGGTATTCAACCTCAGGGACATCGAATTGACACTTTTCTAGTTTGAGGTGAAGATCGAGCTTTTCCATCCATTGGAGAACTTGACGATTTATCTGGGGAAAAAACTAAAAGGTCGTCCATATAGATGACCAACCATCCCTCCGTAATCATGTTCTGAAAGGAGTTGTTCATGAAGTGTTGGAAAGTGGCTGGGGAGTTACAGAGACCGAAGAACATGATAGTTGGTTCAAAAAGTCCCTTGTGCATGATAAAGGTGGCTTTCCATTGGTGTCTGTCCTTGATTTGAATGTTGTTATACCCCCATCGAACATCCATCTTAGTAAAGTGTTTGGCGTCTTTCATTTTGTCGATCAGGTCACCAATTAGTGGAAGGAAATAGGCATCTCGGATCATGTGTTTGTTCAGGTATCAATAATCCTGACATGGACGAAGTTTACCGTCCTTCTTCTTCACAAAGGGGGAGGCTTGTGGGGAGTTGGAAGGACGAATTTTTCCTGAGGTTAGGTTTTCTTTGAGGAATTCATCGGTCGCTTTTCATTCATCAGGGGAGAGGATATAGCTTCCCAATTTTCGGAGTGAACGAGTTGTTGAGATTAATCTCATGGTTATAGGGATGGGATGGTGGCACATGATCTGTAGCTTCTTTTGAAAACACAGAAGAGAAGTCAGCATATTTGGAAGGAAGGGTAGGTTTGGGCTTTGCAGCTTCGGTCGCCATGGCTAGCTCGGTAGACAAGGTAAGCTTTCTGATGGCTGGGGAGTTGGGGAGAAAATGTTTGCAATCTCCTCGGATCATCCGAAAGGCTAGTCTATTCTCTCAGGCAGCCGTGATATTCTTTTCCTCAGTTCTTGCCCCCATATAATCATAGAGTTTTTCATCAATAGTAGCATAGGTGTTGACATGCCGAATCTTCCTCTGTGAATAGGAAATTTTCGGATAGTGGAAGTCATGTCGTTGGGAATCAGAAGCATGAATGGAATAAAGTTCTTTCAATTGGTCGAGGAACTCAGAGAGAGAAAGGGTCTGTCAAACCCAATCAATGGTTGGATTAGAAATTCGAAGCCAAGGCAGTCCTAGGATAACATTTTGTTTTCCACAGGACATAATGTAGAAGGTATTCTTCTGAGCAATCCCTTCAATATTGGTAAAGAGGGTACAAGTGTAACGGATTTCTCCATTCCTATTTGGTGACTGATCCACATTCTAGACTTTTATTGGAATTTTGAGCTTGGTGGTTGGGAGTCCGTGTTTCTTTATGAAATGCCAGTCGATGCAGGAGATATCTGCACCACTGTCAACAAGAGCATGGGTGTCGATGACTTGAAGGGTGTGCAATGGGGTGATCAATTGAACTGGGATTCTCATTGCTTTAGGAGAAGAGGATACAATTACAGGAGCACACGTTATGGGAAAGGAAGGAGAGCTTTGTGTCAAACGAAGCCCTCCATTTAAAAACCCTGATTATTGAGGGAAAAGGAGATATGGGCTATACCTGTGGGTTTGTTGTCATCATCATCAATCTCCTGAAGGGCTGGGAGGTCATCTTCCTTCTTAACTCATTGGACCTTAGATGGTTTTGAAGATGTGGTAGGTTGACTGGGGAAGGTTGGACGCTTGCTGCTAATATGTCCTCCCTTTTGACAATGAAAGCACAGACCCTTAGTCATACATCTCTTTTGCTCCTTAGGAGTAAGTTTCAAGATATGGACAGAGTCCACATCCATAGCATTGGGATCTTTAGTCCTTCCAGCCAGAGGGATATAGAGTTGAGGAGAAGAGGTCGTATTCTTCTTAGGAGGAGGATGATGCGAGGTGATCTGTTTGGAACAATTCCATTGCGATTGGAAGTTCTCTGCTTTGATGTACCATTCCTCAATAGTAGTGGGAACGGTATCCATAGAGTAGATTCGCTTCATAAGGGCTAAATTCAACCCTTTGGAGAAAAGGCAGATCAAGACAGTCTGATCAGTGATTCCACTTTGGTGGGCTGCAAGTTTAAACTGATTGATATATTTGAGGACATCAGTCCCATGTTGGGCAAGAGACTGGAGAGTAGCTAGGGCTTTACCCTTGAGGTCAGTAGTCAAAAAGGTTTTCTTCAGTTCCTTGATAAAGGCATCGTAGGTTCCATAGGTTTGGTTAGTGATTGCTTGGTCGATAAAAGAAGTCACCCATCCAAGAGCAGCTCCATATAAGAAAGTGTGAAGGCAATCTTCCTCTCATCAGAGTTGTAGATATGGTTATTGATAGAAAGATACAATCCGATGAATGAGAACCATCCTTGAAAAGAATCTTCCAATCCACTGAACTCTTTGGGGGTACCGAGGTTGAGTTCTTTGATAAGGGTGGAGGTGAACATGGAGGTGGAAGATGAAGTAGAGGTAGGAGAAGGTGATGAAGATGATGAGGAAGATGGAGGGGGAGGAGGTTGAAGTGGCAGTGGACGAGGTGGAAGACAAGGTTTCTTTGGTGTTCGAGGGGTCCCTTGATAAGGGTTAACCCAAGGTGATGAAGACAAAGAAGACAAGGTGATAACGAGGAGGGTCTACAACAAAGGTAGCTCTAACGAGATGAACTTGATCTTTTGTTACACTTGGCCCAGATAAGGACAAGCATAGCCCTTGATAGTCAAGTGTCAAGACTTGAAAGCTAGGCTGGCAATGACTCACCCATGGCTTCGCTAACTAGACTTCCTTAAGGTGATTCCCTAAGGTGGACTCAGAAAACTGTGTGGCAGACTGCCTGTCTCAATATTATGACCAAGAGGAAGGTGAAGGTCCTTCGCAAACAAGCTGTGAACAAAGAACAAAACTTAAACAAAAGGACACACTCAGACCAGGTGATGTCTTGAGCAGGGGATGAACATGGTGCAAAAAGCTGATGTCAAGGAACAAAGAATATAAGTAGGCTAAATGAGAAGCATGGCAAAAGTTGAACACTATCATGAAAAGGACAATGAACCAAGCATATCACCGGATATGTATCAGCCCTTTGTGAGGCCAGTGGCTGCACAGTGGCACTCATGCTTGCTTAATGCATTAAGCTCGCTTTGCGTATATGAAATACCGTGCCTTTGGGTACATCATACACCTCATCGGCCCGCAGTGTCCGGACCGTTGGCCTCCAGACCTGGATCCGTCGCGTCTGGTGTACGTTAGGCCTGTGAAATGATTGTCGGTTGGCCTGATATCGGCTCGTCCCAAGCCTCACTTTCCCTGGTACAAAATCCTCTTCGCCAGGTAGGCACTCGACTTGGACTTCGATAGAATAGGTCATGTCGTTTACAACTACAATGGCAGATGGGTTGCTGGTTGGAGTAGGCTGGGGGGTAGTTGCCATTGTCCTGTATGGCTTGTCAATCGTCATGGGTATTTGACAGCCTGAGCGCCATCACATACCTGCGAGATGATGACGTATAGCCTCGGGAATGGAGGAACGATGAGTGTGATAGGACTAGATGTGTAAGCGTAAGTCAAAGAGGGGGGAGCAGGCCAACTCAAACCCGCAGAGATTCACGAGCAAAAGAGATGCTTTTCCTGATGTCTTGGAGGGCATCTTTTATACCCTCCTCTCCACAGGCGCGTCAGGCCCTCAGGCACTAATCAGGCACGTTTCATGATGCAGTGGTCAGTCATCGTGGCCATAGTGTCGTAGCTCATCTGAACTGAGACACACCTTCCACATGCACTGGTGGCAGCACACAACGGATCAATCATATGCTTCAGGCTTCACTGGCAGGTTTTAGGTGTCAGCCAGCTGCGACAATTCCAAAACCCTTGCAAGGGGACCTTGGGCTGGATTCCAATACGATCCGAATAATTGATCCATGATCCAACATTGTAGGAAATAGTAGTCTGCTGTTAACTTACAACATGTATACTCGCAACATCAGCGAGGCTCAAGCAGGCGAAGAAGGTATGCATCATTGGAGGCATAGCCGCGCCGATCAGTCTGGTCGTCTGGGCCGCCGCGACACCTGGCGGTTTGAAGTAGGTCTTGGATCCGACGGTGATTCACCCTGGGTCGGATTACTAACACGTTTGAGGGTGATACTAACTCTGTTGAGCGTTCAAGTTAGATTAGAATGATCGTGTTGCCCGCGCTGAGACAGTCAGGTGGCTGAAACCGATGTTTGAACTCGAGACATAAACACGAATTTCAGCCTTCAATCGATCTGGAACGCGTATACCCGCGGAGTTCGTCTGCTACTAGCGGGCGTGCATCGTTGGAGGCATAGCCCCGCCGATCAGTCTGGTCGTCTGGGCCATGAAAGTGTGAGAGCGAGAGCGGTTTGAAGTATTCGAGGATCGATCGAAAGGTAACACAGCGACACACCTCAGACCGATTTCCTCATTTCCCTCATGACTGGATCTCGTCTGAGGCACCTCCTTAGCATCGAGGACACCTCAGATCCAGAGGTCCCAACGAGCAGCGGACGTGGCCCCAATGGAGCCCTGTGGCGGCCCTCGGGGCTCATTCGCCCAGTACTAATCGACAAACTGGTAAGCCATAAGCGAGGATGCATCCTAGGTGACCACCGAAATAGGTCAAGCTTATTTTCTTCTCGCTTAGAGTGTTTTTCTCTCGCAACACTTAGCTCTACAAAGTGGCTGTCCAGTGGCTGTCCAGCCCTGTCCAGAACAGTCATACAGTGGTACAATTAGGTCCCCATCTGTACAGTAAGACCAAATGTGTTTAAAAATGAATATATTTCTCTAGGACAACAATTCTTAGTGCCTGTAATGCTCTGTACTCTCTGTACTAACTGTAGCACTGTGCCAAAATCACTGTTTTGCTGATGCACAGAGATTGCATGTAGCCAGATAATCTTGTTCATCACATAGATAATACTATAGATTGTAGAGATAATCATCAAGTAGTTGTAGTACTACTTGCTGGTGGTAATCCTGCTTGCCCTTGTGCCATAAGGGATTGCTGGAAGCCTACCAGCCAATCCCTTCTTGCCAGTTTGCTTTTCATCATATTGATGAGCTAAATGATCAGAAGATAGTTGTCCCTCCAGTTACCTGCACTCACATTGTTCTCCATATGATACCTGCTCTAAAAATCATGGAGAGTAGCAGCAACTGCAGCTCCTCCCAGACCAAAGACATATCAATGATGTAGTTCTGAAACAAGGGTGATGAGAAAAACTTGCCCCTCTAAAAGCAAGAATCACAAAGGTACCCAAAGTTGGTTAGTACAGTGGCTCAAATAAGTGTCCCAATGTTTGCATGTTTTGTACCAAAGGCAATAATTCCCAATAACCACTAATCATAACCCTAGAGTATGAGTGTATGAAATGCAATGCACACACTTGGCTCTCTTTCACTGCAAGAATTAAGGGATTTGGATAACATCTGATGAAATGGTAGCCATTTCAAAATGATAACTCATTGGGACACTTATTTGAGCATGTATATTAGATAGTAGTATCTCAGTCAGATCATGAGATATTGGCTATTGTTTGACTAGCCAACACTTAATATTGTTCATATAATGTAGCTACATCAAGATAGCACTCTAT
Organism: Xerocomus subilludens; assembly: GCA_038092535.1. Taxonomy (NCBI): domain Eukaryota; kingdom Fungi; phylum Basidiomycota; class Agaricomycetes; order Boletales; family Boletaceae; genus Xerocomus; species Xerocomus subilludens. The sequence continues at coordinate 2,119 of JBBPQO010000540.1, read as the reverse complement.
CTCCCATTACTGTCACCATAGAACCCATTATTATTAACCAAATTTATAATAACCTCAATTTCTTGAAATTGAATCAATCTGATGATGTTGGATACTGTTCTAAATGAGTCTACCATTAGTGGGAAGATGATTACATTTGATTCTACCATGGCCAAGTGGTCTGGTGACTTTCCACCCCAAATCATAACTTCTAGCATAGTGGATATTAGAATCTTATGGGCTTCTTATAGGCCAGTATTGCTTCCACAGGGTTTAAGATTGTCCTGAATGTTAAGGACTATCATATCATTGAGTGTACAAGCCAGCTGTATTGATTCTTGTGTTGTACAGATTCATAACATCCCCTACACAAATATAGTCTATAGACAAATATATCAGTTAGACTGTTTTATCCATTTTAGTACATTTAATTTATGCTCTTAATCATTTCTGGTCAACTATAACATCATCCATTCAATATCCACACTTCAAAATTCCTACAATCCAACTTCAATATCTCATGCAATATATTAGTATAGATGGCATATTTATGTAGAAGGTAATACAGATGTTATGGAGCTGTGCAACACAAGAATCAATACAGCTGGCTTGTACACTCAATGATATGATAGTCCTTAACATTCAGGACAATTTTAAACCCTGTGGAAGCAATATTGGCCTGTAAGAAGCCCATAAGATTCTTAATGACTTTATCATCAGATTGATTCAATCTCAAGAAAATGAGGTTATTATAAATTTGGTTAATAATAATGGGTTCTATGGTGACAGTAATGGGAGATAGAGTGCTATCTTGATGTAGCTACATTATATGAATAATATTAAGTGTTGGCTAGTCAGACAATAGCCAATATCCCATGATCTGACTGAGATACTACTATTTAATATACATGCTCAAATAAGTGTTCCAATGAGTTATCATTTTGAAATGGCTACCATTTCATCAGATGTTATCCAAATCCTTTAATTTCTGCAGTAGCAGAGAGCCAAGTGTGTGTATTGCATTTCATACACTCATAGTCTAGAGTTAATATTAGTGGTTATTGGGAATTATTGCCTTTAGTACAAAACATGCACACATTGGGGCACTTATTTGAGCCACAACTAAGTAAGAAAGTAACTCACCTTAGTCTGTTGCAAGGTGCAGGGCAAGAGATAGCCATGGGTGAGAGGGCAAGACAAAGGTAAGGATGAGGGGCCAGAGGGGGCATGAAAGAGTATTGAGTGGCCAGATGGGGCAAGAGAGGGGTGTTCAAGAGGGTGTGAGGGCCACAGAGGGGGCCAGAGGGCACAAGGGAACACAGTAAGGGGCAATATTGTCATCATTGTCATTTTGTGTGGTGGGGTGGTGGTGGTTGTGACAATAATGGACCACATCATTGTTCATCTGGTGGTGGTGGTGGTGGGTTGTTGTTGTTGTCCATCTGGTAGCAGTGGTAGTGGTGGTGGTATGCATTGTGGTCATCTGTGCCATGGTAGTGGCAATGGTGATGACATGACAACATGATGGATCACTAGTGGATTACATACCCATGACCCATAGCCATGGGTATGGGTTTTGGCATGGGTCATGAAAGTCTGACCCATACCCATATCCATGTGGGTAAGGGTACCAAACCTGTGTTCTTGCCTATCAGCATTACTGATGTCCTATCAGCATGACTGACATCTCCCATGGCATATACATCATTGTTCCACCAGACTTGATATTCACTGATATATTCATTATTTCCTTATATTGGCCAATTCAACTGTCTCTCTGATATCTCTGTTTCTCTTCAGCAATCCCAAACTAGTTTCATCATTGAATACACTGTCATAAATTCTGATCAAATCCCCCATGGTGTCTGTCTCAACTCTCTCAATCTTCCTGCTCAGCTGGTTGCCCATGTCTTTGAGATTCTTTTTAGGTATATATAGAAGATGTTGTCACATCCATGATTTTCACTAAGTCCAACTCCATGCCTCCGGTCTATGTTCCTACTATCTCTGGAGCATTCTTGCTTACGAGACCATTCTGAGTCACCGGACTCGCATGTGTTTATTCATCATTTGACTACCTTTGATATCTCGTTTGACCATTTGTAATATTCTGACAGGTGCTGACACCAAGGGGCTATCA
>JBBPQO010000539.1:0-10048 GCA_038092535.1 Xerocomus subilludens | reverse complement strand
ATTGATAATGCGGACAAGCGGATCAGCATGCTCGAAGTAGACATCTCCAAGTGGCAATCGCAGGTTGAGGCGGAGAGGAAGCGCGGAGCAGAGGTATGGCGAACCCACTTGCCCTCGTGCGCGTCGTTCATTTGTCCGTTTTCAGGCGCTTTCGTTTGCGAGCGAACGCAGGGTGTACATGCGTAAATTAGAGTCGACGTTGAAAGCTACCGAGGAAGAGCTGTCGCGGACGAGGAAGGAGGCAGAAAAGAAGATTAAAAAGATGAGTGCGGCGGTTGTGCCTGCAAGCACGAGGGAGGAGGCGCTCACTCGGGAGAATGAAGGACTCTGGGTGGGTACCCCCTGATTATTTCGTGGGCCGATTGACCCGTTTCATTTTTTTTCACAGAAAATCGTCAAGTGCACGACGTGCAAACAAGGCATGCGGGAAGTCGTACTGACGAAATGCATGCACAGTACGTTTGCGTCTATTTTCGCGGTCCAGCTTGCGCTCTAACTATTGACAGCGTTTTGCAAACCGTGCGTGGACACGCGCATCGCGACGCGTCAACGACGATGTCCGAATTGTAACCTGGCGTTTGCGCAAAGCGAAGTGCAGACAGTTTATTTCCAATAAATGGCCTTTTAATGATTTCACTTTGTTTAATGGCAATCCCCTTTTCTTTTGTTTGGGGGGAGGAGTGAGAGGCATGTCTGCTGTGGTTGTCCTTACTCATTGGTTGACAGTTTTTTATATGTTTTTTATGAGATTGTAGAGATGCATTTGAAGGTTTGTGAGCTGGATTTCTTGCTGCAAAGAAAATTATGTCTGGATCACAACTACAGCATGACTTGTGGTGATGATATCAAACAAGCTGGAGGGTGGCATATGGATGCTGGATATGCTGAGATTTTGATGCAACCATGACATCATTTTGCACTTGTGGTGTCCAATAGTCTGGTGACCAAATCTGTCTATGAGGCAAGCTGTTGATATTTGGTCTGTAACTCAAATGAGCCAAGAGAAGGGATGATAGTGCTATGTACATATACTAGGGTGTGATGTATAAAGGAAGATGTATGCTGTTGGGTGAAACCTGCAGGGCTTGGGTTGGCCTTGATCTGTAACTAGGCAAGCTGTGAGGGCAAGATGGGCCCTTACAGATGTGCCAGTGACTAGTGTTGAGCAGACAGTCAAAGGCTATTTGAAACTGTGAGAGAGATAGGTGGGCAGGTGAAGACTGAAGCTGATGAGGGCTGAAGCTCATCAATAAGATAGCAACTTCCTTATATGTGCTTATTACCCATGTTTTGCTTGTTTACCTTGCTAAAAAGCATGCTGGCAGCAAGGTGACAAGAATGTAGCAACTCAGATAAGCAGCACAAATAATCAGGCAACTGGACCAGGACTGTGGTCTTAGTTGCCTGTTAGTTGTGCAATGCAGTTGCAACTGGTCACATCTGGTAAAATTGCTACCACCACTACCACCACCACCACTGGATGGATGACAATGATGAGATGGACCATCAGCACATGACACCACCACCACCACCACCACCATTGGATGGACAACAACTGGTGTTGCCAAAGCTCAGTTATGGTGCTTTTCAAAAGTCTATGGAAAATCAAAAAAACAAAGTTGTGTGTGGGGATTCCCAGACTAGACCCCAGAAGGGATTGGTAATCACTTGGAGTGTGAACTTTCCTTGCAGAACCATGTCATTGTCAGCTCTAGAGGATGTCAGTGTCCAACAAGCATTCTCAATTTCACTGATGGTCTATTCCAAGATCATCAAGAAGACATTGGTCAAAGAGAGGATGACATTAAAGAAAGAGAAATCCACCAAGACAGAGGAACTTCTGTTTTCTTCTGACAACTTGAACTATCTCAAGTTCTTGCAAGCTATTCTACTCAAGCATGGTCTAGAAGGTTACAAGGTTACTGAGAAGAAGCATTTCCCACTGAAATATATTCCACTGAGGATGAAAGGGTACATTTATTGGGGCCACAGGTTGCTGCATCCTATCTACTAATCATTCCACCAGACAATGGATAGCTAACTTGATTGATGTTGAGAATGTACCTGACTACTTGGAGATGGTGAAGAAAATCTTGGATGAGAAGCTATTCATAGTCAAGGTCTTCATTGGTATGTGAAATATCAAGAAGCTGCCATGGAGCTCAAAGTCCAGAGGTGCTGGATACTCTGAGGATGATTCTATGGCCTTGTCTGAAAGTATTACAGTAATCTCTCTATATGCTTGTCAGATCATACAGCTAATACCCATGGTGATCACAGGAAATGACTACTACTTGGCTTGCCAAGAAAGCTAACCTTGATAACTGCCTTGTATGGTGGTGCCTCAAACTTCTAAAGGCACACAAGAATGAACATGACAAAGACCTTACATATATCAGCCACTTTGGGTCAATCCTGCTGATGCCTACCATGGTCTGTGATTGGTGTCTTGCATTGGTAGATTAGGTATTGACATTTGTACATAAACTGATAGCTCCATTGCTAGGAGGATGGAAATGCAACAATCACTTTCAATATTGCAAACAAAGCACCTGTCCTCCACCTTGTATGGAAGGCTATAGCCCAGCCAGCTCCTGTGGCAGCTGGCACTGCCATGGATCTCAGAGCTTTGGCTTTGATTGTATTGTTGTGGACTTTTACTCAGCCTGACGCCAGACTCTCTGGTTTTCAGCATTCAACAACAACTTCCTCCATACATGCCCTGGTTGTGCTTCCATCTCCACAGACTCCCACTTGGTGTGCAGACTATATGGCTTTGCTAGTATCACCACCAATTCCCTCTCCAAGTCGAGTCATGCACTATCTCAAGTATGCCAAGACCAATCTTGGCATGTGTGATGCATTACTTTATCAGGGCACACTTGAATTGCATGAAATTGGCCCTAATATTCTTCTTTATTATTACAATAGGGGCAGAGCAGAGTTCTGATCTGGAGAATTAATCTAAAGCTATGTAGGGTAAATACCAGAGTAGATACTAAGTAAGAAAGTAACTCACCTCAGCCATGCCTATGTGGGCAAAGACAACTGAGGTGCTGGAAAGAAGTGAATGGGTTAAATAGTGTGGTGGAGGCACACTCATACAGCTAAGTAAAATGTGTATCAGTGATACAGCAACTGATACATACAGCTAAATAAAAAGGGTATTAGTGATGTGGCAGCTGATACTATATGATACTGAGGCCCAAATGTCCATATCAAGATTCCAGACAAGAATAAGGAATAATGAATTGAAAGTTACCAGACTAACTTACTCCAGAGTTAGTCCAGAGTCAGTGGTATTTTGTCACTCCCACTTGAGTGTAGCCATAAACCCATATCCAAAATGATTTCCAGTGTTGTTCATGCACCAGAGGTTTTGTGAGTATGTCTGCAACCATATCCTTTGTGGAAACATACTGGAACACTGCTCTTCCTTTTCTGATGAGGTCATTCCAGATGAAATGGTATTTTCACTGGATGTGCCTAGTCCATGCATGAAACTGTGGGTCATGACAAAGGATGATGGCAGCCTGTTTGTCATAGAACAACTCCATTGATTTTTGTTGCAAATGTCTGATTTCATCAAAGAAGCTTCAAAGCCATGCTAGGTGTTGTCTGGAGTTACTAAGTCCAATGTATTCTGACTCTGTAGTGGAGAGTGCAACCATGCTTTGTTGTTTAGAAGACCAGGAAATGGCTTCATGGTTACTGAAGAAAATGAAGCCAGAGGTGAAACATGAGTTGTCTGTGTCCTGTGACCATCCAGCATCAGAATATTCATGACAATCCATGTCTGTGGATGATTCCGAGCCATCAAAGTGAAGTTCCATGTTCTTGTTTGCTTGAATGTACTGGAGTACATGTTTGGCAGCTTTCCAATGGATGTTTTTGGGTTTTTGTTTAAAACAGGACTGATCTCCAGGTGAAACTCTAGAACACTGGAATTAGCTACTGGACTGAAGGGATATTGGCTTCACCTTATGTGGTGTGCCCTTGTTGAAATCTGGTCCCAAGTATTTTGGAGGGTTGTGAAGTGGGTTGGAGGTCAGAGGTTGGAGGGTTGGAGGTTTGGGCAGAGAGCAAGAACAGAGTAAGAACAGAAGGCAAGGGAGACAAGAGGAGAGGTCAGACTGAGGCAGAGAGGTGGGAAATGATCAGAACTAGAATCAATATTCAAACTGAAGTTACAGAGTACAGAGTTTATGTACAGAACAAAGTGACAGTATTGGCAATCCCATTGAAACTCTGAAGGACCCACCTATCACAGAATGACAGCATTGGTAATTCTAGAGCAGATCTAGGAGACCCTACACATCAGAGGTGAGATAGTGGCAGCTACTGATGCAGCCCCTGGTGTCAACACCTGTCAAGATAATGCAAATGGTAGAACAGAATATCAAAGGTAGTCAAATGACAAAGGATCACATGCTTGTCTGATAACCCTTGATGGTCTCATGACTGAGAATGCTTGGAGGTTGTAGGGACAAAGGCCAGAGTTATGGAATCTGACTTAGTGAAAAGTGCAGATATGACAGTATCCCCCTCTTAGACCTAAACCCATGAAGGTCTAAACAAAGTGGAGTAATATGCAAAGTTCAAAATGTTTTGCATGGTATAAAGTCTGGTGTGGTTGGCCTGAAGTCCTTATCCTTTTACCATCATCATCAACATGTCTGCCCCCATCACAACATTGAGGAGTGGTCTGATGCCCAGCATGTGGAGGGTGAGCTTGATGACAAGGAGCTGGCAATGCCAAGTACTGTGAGTGCTGGAGGCAGGCACAGGAGTGGCAGGCCAAGGAGGAGTGGAGGATGTGAGAGGAGGAGTGGCATTGAGCAGAGGAAGAGAGTCAGAGGGTGGAGGCTGTGGCACACATGGCATAGCTGTGGATGGAGGCCATTTGGCAGGTGAGTGGCTCTCGCCCATCACCTATATGTGGACTAATGGATTTACAGGCAAAGAAGGTTTGCCATGCCCAACAGAGTACAAGTGGGGGGAAGGGAAAGAGGAAGGCATCATCCAAGCCAGAGATGTGCATTGGGTGTGTGGACTGGGGGTTGGCATGTGTGTGTTATAAACCGTACGCTTTCACTTCTATTACCACTACGTTCATCCTCGAAGATGAACGCTCACCTGTACCACCATACGTTCGAGCATCTAGGACCCTACCATCACCGTACTTGTATTTCCTACACTGAACCTTTCACCCTTCAGATACTCGTGATTCAGCGCACGAGGACGCGTCCTGTACGCGTACCCATTTTTCTTGGCCTTAGCGATAGCTGCGGCGACTGCGGTTACGTGGTCTATTTCTATTTCCGTATTGTTTAGGGTCGCCTTTGACTGCGCAAAACTGCGCAGATCCGTGCGCACCCTCATGTATATAAACCGTAGTTAGACAGGCTGTTTCCTCAGCCTAATTCATTTGTTCAACGGTATTCGGCGTTTACGCTTGAGCCCACGAATTAAGGATCTGGCGATCGTCCTCCTTTACACTATCTGCATATTTGGCTTCTGCCTAAGCGCGGCCTACTCTCTGACGCACTCGGTCTTCGACTTGAGCGTCATCACCATACTCTTTATCACTCATCTCCTGCTCATCGTTCATCTTTGGGAGCGTATTGCCCTCGAGGATTAGCGTTGTAGTTTGGCTCTCGCAACAATGGGAAGGGCAAGATGAGAACTCAGTTTTTGTGGGAGAACATCAAGTGTCTTGAGCAGCACATAAGAGAACTTGAGGATCCAGAGTACATCTCACCCTCCATCACATTACATGATCCTCATTTCCACTGTCACTTGGTGAGCTCATCCTCATCATTAACCGACTCTCCATGGAGCACCAGTTTTTCCATGCTGCATTCTCCGCTCCTGCCTTCCAGTAGGCTGTGTTGCATCAATCATAGTCAGTATTGGTTAAATGATCCCATAGCTGCTGGCTCCCCCCGACATTCTTGTATTCAAGGTATATCCACTCCCTCCCCATCACCCTTCAGCGATGCCTTTCACTTTGAGCAACAACATATGGTGGATTTGACCCAAATACTGTGTATTCATATTTTCAATAGCATCACTTTCTTGTCTTATGTGTTCGCAGGGTTGATATCTTCACATCACATCACCATCAATGCCTCCTGGGTCTTCACATGGGGTGACTACAAGATTCTTTCACAAGACATGCATGCCAGTACTGGGACCAATCCAATGAATGTGAACGCACAGGATCCAGAGACCCCTCATTGCCTGCCCATAATTCATTGGAAATGCTCATACATGCCCTGCCTCCCAAGCCAGTCATCTCTAATGTGCCATTTGTCCATCATTCTTCATGCACTACTGCATTCTCAATTGGCCTAAAAATATGTGCATGCTAGTCAGCCTGTGTACAATCAAGAGAGTTCATTGACCTCCAGATGCTGATGATCTAGCACCGTCCTTTCAACAGCCTCTCTACCTTTTCTGGAAGATGGTACTGCATCCGCTTTTGAGCTTCAAGTGTCTGATCAATATGCATGCAGTATGAATGTGTTAGCAATGGGATATGAGCATGACACCAATCACCAGATGTTGCCAGACTGGGGAGGGGCTATGTATAAGAGCACTGGAGTCACCTAAGGGTCATCCTTCTGATCGCACACCATGGGCATTGAAAACCTTTGAAAGATCTGTCAATTGATCCTCTCTGTCTCGGCCTGCTTGGCACCTGCTTATCAAGCTATCAGGCTTTACAACCAGCAGCTTGGATAGAGTTCCTTCTTGAGCTTAGCACAAAGCAACTATTTGAAGAATGGCAGAACAAAGCTCCACACAAACTCATTCTCAGGGTTGATGCCAAGTGAGCGATCTGAGAATGTGGTGCCTGCTATGGCTATGCTGACTATTGATGTCTAACCGTCTCTGTGATCAGCCTATGGATGGTTCAATGCCAACAAGCCTTCTGGATTGGACATGCACAAGCTGGCGAGAACCCTGAGCTCAGAACATTATTCTACAAGCTTGCTCATCTCCACAAAAGTCTCATGGATGTCATTCTTGTGTTTGATAACCCACAGCAGCTGGCTTTCAAGCATGGGAAGCACATTGTCAAAGTGATGCCATGGCTGATGGAGCGACTGATTAAGTTTGCCAGTGTGTTTGGCTTCCCTTCCTATGTTGTAAGCTGTCCAAGGATCCAGACAAATGGATTCAATGTACTGATGTATTTCCAGGCTATGGGAGAGGCTGAAGCTGAGCTGGCAAAGCTCAACTGCAAGGGTGTCATTGATGCTTACTGAGGACAGTGATGCCATTGTATTTGGGGCTGACTGTGTCTTTTGAAGGTGAGTAAGGGCAAGCTGCAAGCGCCTCTCACCTGTTCTGCAACTCACTCTCATATTTCAGTGACAAAGAGAGCAAAGATAGTGTTGTCTCCTTTTTATCAGCCAACATCCAAGCTAGTTCTCTGATCCATCTCACTGACAGTGGCCTTTTGTTGATGACCCTTGTCTGTGGTGGAGACTATCATGTATAGAAAGCCTTTCATTGTGTTACCAAATGCTGATCCTTACTTAGGACAGAGTTCCAGGCTGTGGATGGCAGACAGCACTTCACCTCACAAGATATGGTCTTGGTGATGACCTCTTGCATGCCGCCATAAACAAAAGCAATGTCAACTTGGCAAGCTATGCTAGAGCATGGATGGACAAGCTGTATATCATCCTCACTTGGGACCCAAAGGGTCACATAGGACACTGGTGCCAATGCATTGCTGAGGCTATTCCAGAGGGTTTTCCTCACCCCACAGCCATTTTGGCCTATGTCTCACCCATCATGTCAGACATCAACACAGCAATTGAACTGCTAAAGGCACCTCAGAACATCGACATTTGCAAACTTGCATTTCTGTGCAAATTCCACTTTGGATGGAGCCGTTATCAACATCCCTGCCATGCAAAGAGCCTAGAGTCAAAGGGAACACTTGGAAGGTTGCAGTCACTCATCTTTGAGGGGGCTTTTCTGCAATCACTATATTTGGTAAGTTGGCCACTGGCAAGTTCACATCAGTCCTGCTTATGTGTCCCTTCAGCATCTTCAAGCCTGCTCTGATCCAAGCTGGAATCAAAGCATGGAAGCAGAGAGAGATGACAGCATTGGAAGAAAGTCAGCTGTGTATATCTGCCTGCAGAGACAGATGCCACCACCAGTAGTCCAACTGGTTCAACATTGCATTAAGATTAAAACAGGAAACCTTGTCAAAGCTGCAAAGCATGGCATTAACAGCATGCTGCAGCTGGGTGCAGAATGGCCTGATGAGCTGTATCTTGATGTCACTGTGGCTGATCCAGGTCGTTGTCATGTGTGGGTGCCTGCTCCACTCATGGAGCATACTCTGGGACAACTGTTACAGGATTTCAAGCACAAGTGAACTGTGATGGTGATGAGGGCCATCAGATGAGATCTCTATCAGATATTTTTCAGACAAAATGTTACTATTTGAATATGAATGTGTTTGCTAGTTTAAATGTTTGACATTGCATTGACTTACAACCTAGAGGTTGGACATCACAGCAGTGGGACAGGAGCAGCAGATCACCCTCCTGCACTCCATCACATTGCTCAGCCTGCCAACTCTAGCTTCAAAACTTAAAGTGATGGCCAACAAGAAGTCAACCAAGGCCACAGTTGCTCAAAACCTATCAATTGAGACACTCATACAGGCAAAGGATGAAACACATGACAAGTATCTAAAAGCAGAGCAGACGATAAAGAAATATAAGGCAAACATCTGATGTGGATAGGAGTTCCTAGCAAATGTGGTAGCTGAGGCTCAGGTCGGTAGATCTTTGGATAATGGCCTGGGACTATCAAGTGGGTCAGGAACCACAGCAGTTTCCTGCAGCAGCACTGATATTGATGAGTTCAGCCACACATTTGATGACATCCCCAACCAGTACTCTGCAATGGCTCTTGAGTTGTTTTTTATCAAGAAGTGTATCAATCAAAAGTGTGCAAAGTATGTGAACAGCATCTCTGCAGCTTTTTGCTATCTATGGGATTTGTGTGTACCCATCAAACTGATCTTCCATTTGAGACTGCTGACAACTTCTCTAGCCAAGGTGATAAGTACTGTGGAGAGTACAAGTACAACAAGGTCACCAGATTTGTCTCTTGGAATCCAGCAAGGTCAGCTGCAGTGAAGGATATCAGCAAGGTCATCAAGAACAAGCATTGCACAGACAGAAATCCATGCATGCATGCATCAGCAATGACTATTGAGGACATGCATCAGCTAATAGAGTGGTCATATGCACAGTGTCTGCCACATGAGGTTGATGAGCTGTTGATTCCCATGCAGTCAAATCACTCTCCAGGCCTTGATGCTATACAGGTCCACAGAGTTAGAGACCAGCTCTTCATCCAAGCATTTGCTATGACAGAGTTCACATTGTGGACCAGAAACTTTGAACTGGCAAAGCTCTGACATCAAGTGGGATTGCCACAGCCACCCACTGTACCACATTCCTTACTTCCTTGTCAGCCTGAAGAATTGGAAAGGGTGGCAGCACAAGGGAGAACATGAGGGTGTGTTGAGTGGTATGTAGTTTTATTTCTATTCCATATGCTGGTCCTGCCCTTCAGAGACTCAATAGGGAATAAGTATGAAATATATGCTCAACCAAAGACACTGGATGTTTGCATGTATACCTATTTTCCTGTCTGGATCAGATTCCTTGAAGTCATTCTTTTGAAACGCCCTTTACAGCTGGATGAATATGTCTTTTTCCACATAGGTGCCAATGGCATTGTATATCCTCACAATGAGATGTCATACAACACAATTCAAAAGGCCATCATGCACATGTGCACCAAGGCTGATCTTTCGGTCACATATACCACACATTGCTTCCAACATGCCGGCACTCAGTATTGTTTCATCTTTGCACCACTGGATGCAAGGTGGTCATTGAGCATGATTCGCTAGTAGGGTGGGTGGGCAGAGGGTGAAGGCATACATCCATGTCCCTCATAGGCTTAGGTGGCTCTGTGCTGATGATCCCTGTCAGGTGGA
>JBBPQO010000538.1:0-10054 GCA_038092535.1 Xerocomus subilludens | reverse complement strand
CAAGAATCTGTGCATGAGAACTCAATTCATCTATTGCATCCTGGTCTATATTTGCATGGCATTCTAAAGTTGTTGTGTTCTAAAACATTTGGTGACTAAAGTCACCAGACAAATGCATTAGTCTTAGCAGGCCTCCATCATGGGTTATATTGGCTTAGTCAGATGATAATCAGTACTAGTGCTGCATCATATGCTTGTAGGCTGCAAACAATAGAAAGTAATGATGATGAATTTTATGGACCATTCTTGAGCATTCATACCCTCCATGGCCTTATTTTTGATGTTGAACCTGACATATAATTGGCCTCTCATGGTCACATGCTAGACAACTTATACATTAATGCCTCAAATCTGCCCCCATTCAATGTGCCCATACGCACTCACCCATGCTTGGCTATATGAACAGGCTTGTCCTCCTTTTCCTTGATCTGCTTAGCTGGGGCTGCACTGGTTGTATCACACACCCTAAAATCCACTATGCATATTTCCATTTCAGGCAAGGTATATATAATGCAAAATCTATGTTCCTCAAGCTCCTTGTACAAGGTCAGTGCAATTCCAAGGTGTACAACTCAAAGTATCACTTGCCTGATGGATTGCAGTTGTATATGTTCCATAATTAACCACAACCACTTGAAGCCCCAGCTCACATGACCTGTGTGCCTAGGGAAAACCACACTTGTAATTTCCACAATAGATACCTGATCCACTTTGAGGGGTTTTTTTTTTGAATCCACTTCTGTCCCATTGGGGTTATCTAATCCTATATAGGACAAAAGTAGCTAGAGGTTAAAGGGATACTTGTGTCCTATTGTATTCCTGGCTTTGCAAATGCCCCAAGGGCAGGCTGTAAGGCCATCCCTCAGTCCTGCCATTCCCACTGGCTGGTTTTAGACACACAAGCTCTGAATCAATAAGCCTCATTGTTGCTTGCTGACATATATAGTAGGGTGTGGGTCATTTGATAGAGATGGCATGTATCTAACTGCTGAATCAGTGGTGTATGAGTGGAAGTAAGGGTCCTGCTTCAAAGTGTATGGTAGTAGTAAAAAAGAAAGGATAAAGTGAATAGAGGAGGTGGTGCATTTCTGTTGGGCAAATGTTAAGACCCTTCTATTCATTCATCTGCTGGTTTGCCTCTTGCACATGATGGACTGTATGGACTCCCATTCATCAACAGGCAATTTGGTTGAATGTATTGTATGGTGGATTAGGGATGATGTTGCAGTGAAGGTGGTATGGTAGAGCATGCCTGTAGAGGAGGGGAGGGTTAGTGCTACTATTCTTGCTGCAAGGAGCATTTACTGAGGGATGCTGCTAGGCATCCTGTTTGCTCAACATATATTAGAAGAAATTGCACTGCATAAGAGGAGGCAAGCAGTTGGGTCACTGTAAAGACACACATGCCAACTTTGTTCTAGTGTGTGTGTCTGGGATGAGCATAGTGGGGACAACAAAGGAGAAAGTGGATGACAGATTCCAGTTTGTTCTCACAGTGTGGGCAGGAGTCAGTTGGGGATCACTGGATATTTTTCAGGTATTGGTTGAGGAGGCAGTGACTGGTGCAGAGCCATATGAGTATGGCAGTCTGCCATCTGTTCAACAGAGTGGCAAGTCTGAGGAATGATCCTGATGGTAATTTGGAATCAATGTGGGTCATGTGTTCATGACATGGGAACTCAGCCTGTTTTTTAATTCATCACTGTTTGGTTAGCTGATGATGGTGTTGGAGTGTGGTGGACATGCTTATCAGGAGTGGTTTGTCCTTGAGTAGAGCAGGCATGCATTTTGTGTACTGTTTTGTTTTGGGCTTATCAAGGCTAGTCTAGCTTCTTCATCTGCTCTTTTGTTACCTGCAACTCCATTGTGGTCAGATATCCATTTGATTGAGATGTCACATGATCTCAACTTGTGTATCTTCCTAGTCTGCTTGATGACTGCATGAATACTATCTATCAGGTAGTGACTGGGTTTTGTCTGGAAGATGTTACTGGATTTTATTGCCGCTTGGTTGTCAACAAAGAAGGAGACTGGTTTTGTCATGTCCAGTTCCTCTGAGAGGAGGTGAGTGGCTTGGAGTAGCCCTACTACTTCAGACTCATAGACTGTGTGCTCCTTGTTGGTTCCCATGTGGTATCAAAGAGTGCAGAATTCTTCATTTGGATGGAAGAGGATGTCCACCACTCCTATATTACCATTCAGACCTGAGCCATGTATACTCTCATTTCATGCAAACATGCATCATGGCATCAGATGGACTCTTCCCTTGATTGCACAATGTTGAAGGATAGGGGGGCAGAGTCATTTGGTTGACAATGATAACTTGCAGGGGGAATCACATAGTCTTCATTGCAGAGGATACTACTACAGAGATAGAAGGAGACAATAACATTGAGGCACCATCTCAAATTAAAAATGCTGAATGACAGAAACTTTCCTTCATTCCTCATTCTCATCATCATTGTCAAACATCAATCAGGTTCAGAACCTCCTCTCTTTCCTTTGCAACTTTCTTCACCTTTCTAGCAGGAGGTTTTGACAGGGACAGGGTAGACAGAGTAGGAAACAAGGGAAACAAGAGACAGGCAGAGAAAATATGGCTGGCTTGGCAACAGCAGAAACAGAGTCCTTGTTTGATGCAATGTATCTTCTTGTCAGGGGTTAATTTAGAGATTTGGATAACGTCAACATCCATGGCATCAGGGTCACAAGGCTTTGCAGTGGAGTGGTTGGAAGTGGGGAAGTGGCAAGGAGAAAATGAGTGGTATATAGATGAGGCCTTCTGGTTTTGTTTGGAAATCTCATCTGCACAATCCCATTGGGTCTAAAAGTGGATTGCCTTGACATACCATTCACTAGGAAGAGTGGGGATGGTGTCCATGGATATAATATGATGCATAAGATGGGTGGGGAGGCTGGCAGAGAAATATCTAATGATGACATTTGAGTCAATGATCAGGGAGGTAGTGACCTGGTTTTGGAATTCCACAATATACTCAGCAAGCATGGGGGAGAAGGTGCTGTCCTTCTTCTTAATCATCTGCTTGGTAGATAGCCAAGCAATGGCATTGGTGGTGGTGTTGAGGTGTTCAAAGGACTTCTTGAACTTAGCAATGAAGTCATCAAAGGTTCCTAGAGAAGGGGAAGTGCCTTGGAGAGCATGAAGTTGGAAGGTATCAACCCAAGAGGCAGCAGATCCCTCAGTCATATACAAGAGGGTAAAGGCAACTTTCTTGTCATCAGAGTTGTAGATGGTAGAGTTAACAAGGAGGTAAAAGTGAACAGAGTTGATCCAAGGAATGGCCTGGTCATAGGCCCCATCATATGCCTTAGGGACAGTAATACAAAGTTCAGTGGGTTTGGCTGAGAACAAAGACATGTTGACAGGTGGCAGTGGAATGAAGGGTCGAAGGAACAGAGATGGTGGGGATAGTTCTTAAGATAAAGAGAGATCAACGGCAAGTTATTGTGCAAGAGTTTGAGATACTTTGCATTTGTGGGGAGTTACAAGTTCAAGGTCAGAGTTTGATTGATCGTCCTCAGTAGAAGGTTCAGAGGGTTCAGTGGAGTTAGAGATAGGGGCAGGGTTTCAAGAAGGCCACCAGAGAGGTGGGATTCAATAAGGAAGGTGTGATGTGATGTTGGCTTACAATAATAGTAGCCATAAAAGATAACCTTGACCTTTTGTTATGCTTGTCCTAGGTAGGGCCAAGAGTAGACTTGGTTGGTTCAAGAACAGAGCAAGGTCAAAAGACTGAGATAAGTCTTGAAGAGTGAGAGATGTCCTCACTTGTTGAAGAGTTCAAAGATCAGAGACTTTGATCAAAGTTCAAGGCAGACTTAGAGAGTTCCAAGGAAGAGCGATAGATTCAAAGGACTACAAGGTGTAGCATACCAAGTAGGTCAAGGTTAAGAGAATGAAGTGTAAAGACAAGGGCTTATATAGATGAGGAAATCAAGCACAGACCAAGCAGTGTGAGATTCTAAGACATTCAAAGAAAGTTTGAGAAAGAGGAAGGATATCATGGAAAAACATGGAATGATGACAAAGAGATCAAGTAAGGGTTGAACTTACAAGATGTAGTACAATGCTAGACTTAGCATAAAAAAACAAGAGTGAAGAAAAGAGAAACATAACACCAACCTCCATAGACCCTACAGATATGTTCCTATCTAGAGGTCTGTATAGGTCTGTAAATGTTACAATTTTACTTCCTTCTCATTGTATCATCCTCTTTCTTTATCATTCCCCATATCACTCTTGAAGAGGAATAAATTATTCAACAGAAGGGTTCATTCTCATCTCCAGTAGTAATGGTATTTCTCTTCTTCATCCTTGACTGAACTTGTCTCTCCTCTGCTGTCTCTCTTATGTCAGCTAGTGTTCCTTAACATTCCACTGCATTCCATGTTCTTCCATAGAGTTCTATTCCTTCTGGCCCATGCATGTTTGTTCTTCATATAAATATGGTCATACATCCTTTGTATTCTTTATTCTTGATCTACACAATACAAGTGTAACATTAAGTCTCCATCCCTTGAGTTCCTGTGAACTATCCTCTGTTGAGTTTCAAGCTCAAACCTCCATCCTCCTCATTGTCTCTTGAACACCAACTCTTCAGACATTGGTCTCTTCATGAGTATCACCTGAGGACATTGTTAAATAAGCAGACATTGGTATATGCTTTGCATAACAGTGCAGGTCTGTCTAAATAGTATGTGACTAGCAAAATATATACATTATATCATCTTAATTGTACAGCTGCTTATTATATAGTTACCAATACTATCATACTCCAAAATGCAACAAATACAACTATACATTTATTATAATCTTTTTTTTTTTTTTTTGGTTCCATTTCTGTCCCTTTGGGGTTGACTAACCCTATGTAGGACAATACAAACAAGGAGCTAAAGGGACACCCACATCCCACCATATCCCTGACTTAGCAAATGCCCCAGAGGAGACTGTAGGGTCTCCTTTTGGTCCCGCCATTCCTGCCAGCCAGTTTTAGACACTCAAGTTGATGAATCAATGACTCCCAGTATAGTTATCAGATGTGTGGATAGTAGGATCATAGATGGAGTAATTCATGTACCTGTCCACCATAGTGGAAGTGTACGTTTGGGAGTGAGGGATTGGCAACAAAAAGTGGGGGTGAAAGCTATAGTACTAAACAGAGGAGAGTGGCATCATTGGATGGGTTATGAGCACCCTGTTGCTGATGTTGAAGGGGGGGTGTTCATGCGGTGCTCTGTGTTTGCTTCTGTTTGCTTCTGTTAGTGCTTTTGCTAACCAATTTTACCTTTTGCATGTGCAAGGCCATGCAGGCTTCCAGACATTGGCAGGCTTCAGATTAGTTGGGGGTAGTTTAGTAAGTATGCAGGAGGGGTGTAATGTATCTGAGTTCATCTGTTGGCTATGAGGGGTATTGGTTAGCATCGTTGATTGCAGTGAGATGGAAGGTTACCCATGGCCACTTTTTATTACAATTTTGTCTCCTTTTCATCATGTTCTTTTCTTTCTTTATCATTCTCTGAGTCATTTGTGGAGAGGGATGACCTACTCTACCAAAGGGTTCATCCTTATCTCTAGTTGTAACTCTATTTCTCTTCTTCATCTTTGATTGAACTTATCTCTCCTCCACTGTCTCTATCATGTCAGCCAGTATTCCTTCACATTCCATCATGTTCTTTACCTTTTCATATAGTTCTTATCTTTTGGTCCGTGCACAATCACCTTTCATATAGATATCATTGCACATCCTTTGTAACTCTCCATTCTTGATCTGTGCAATACAAGCATAACATCTAGTCTCAACCCTTTGAGTTCTTCAGAACTATCCTCAGTTGAGCCTCGCTCAAATCCCTTATCTTCCTCATTGTCTCTTGAAAGCCAACTCCTCAGACATCAGTCTCTTCGTGAGCATCATCTAAGGTTGTTGTCAAGTAAGCAGACATTGGCATATGCTTCACATAACAAAAGATCAAGAATCTTTTTGGTCCCATCTCTTCAGTTGTAGGATCCACCTGTCGTCATCATGAGTTTCCAAAAGGCCTTTGGCATTCCCAAGTCTAAGTCTGAGGGCAGCGACATCAAAGTTGACTCTTCTCCTCGCTCCACCACTAGCACCCCTTTGAACCCTCGTCCCAGCAACCCAGTTATCCCTGTCACCCCAGCACCCCCTGGTAACCCCAGAACCTCTGCCCGACCTTCAGCCCCTTCCAGTAACTCCAGACCTCCAGTCTTACCACCTGTCATCCCAGCACCACCAGTTCTTCCACCACCTGTCGTTCTTGTACCTCCAGTCAACATGTCTTCCAAAACTGAACTCAAAGTGGCCCTTCCCACCAACTTCTCAGGAAAATCCTCTGACGCTTCTCGATGGATTAAAGCCATGTGAGCTTACTTTGCTCTGAACTCCTCATTGTATTCCTCTGACAAAGGGAAAGTCACCACCACCTTGAACAAAATGAGCAAAGGTTGTGGAGCCTCTTTTGCAGAAATGTGGTATGATAAACTTGCCGATTCCACCATTGCCTCCTCTGAGAAAACCTTCGATAAATTCACTGCCAACTTCGAATCCACCTTCTACCCCTTTAATACCAAAGCCACTGCTCACTTGGATCTCTCTAGACTTGTTCAGAAATCTACCAAATGCCCAGATAGAACTTTCAACAACAGATTTCAGCAGTATATCACTGACTTCCAGAACCTTGCCAGCAAAGCTGGAATCACTGATGATATCACCCTCATCGATCAATTTTCCTTAGGAGTTGACCAGAAGATCGCTACTATGATCCTATCCATGTCCTCCATCCCTGTCACCATCAATGCTTGGATTGAATGAGCCAAGACCTTCCACACCCAGAAGATGAGAATCCAATCCCTTCACAGCAGTCAACCTCAACCCTCTGCTTTTTGTCCTCAGAAAGACCCCAATGCCATGGATGTCGATAGTGTCACTCTATCTAAGCTCACCCCAAACGAATGGGCTAAATGCATCTGAGATGGACTCTGCTTCCAATGCAGGAAGAAGGGTCATAACGCTTTCAACTATCATACTTCTGTCACACGTACCACGTTTACATGCCCTTCCCCTTCCTCCAATTCCCAAAACCTCCGAAACATGGAGACCACCCCACCTCCTGTCCCCAAGAAGGAACCTATTGGTTCTAAGCTCAATGAATATGTCAACTCACTGAAAACATCTGGTAAAACCAACAATGAAATCTTTTCTGTCCTTCAAACCTGTTATGAGAAACCCATTGAAGAACTTGCAAAAGTCTTTACTGCAGAAGTTGCTGCAGAAATCAAGAAAGCACAGGATTTTTAAAAAGGGAAGCTGCCTCAATGTCTCCTTTCCTTGCTTTGAACCATGTACTTGTAGCACTACAAAGCAATAGAACTATATGTCTCCCTGTTTCGTTGCATGGATCAAAACAAACTGTCGACACCACTGCCCTCATTGACTCTGGAGCAACTGGAAATTTCATCAATCCTTATTTTTTTTCTCTCAGACCATTCAAACTCTCATCTATTCCCAATCCAGTCATTGCTTACAACGTAGATGGGACACCTAATACCAAAGGAACCTTCCAATGGACCACCACTATCTTGTTTACCTCTGGACCATTTCTTGACTCAGTAAAATTCATGGTGGTTCGATTAGCACACCCCCAGGTTATACTAGGAATGTCCTGGCTTCAGAAATGAAACCCTACCATCAACTGGAAAACTTTCTCTATCAATTTCTCTTTGAGGGTTGAGAGGTCTCTTCATGAGCATCCTCCCCTCAAAGAGAACATCGAAAAGATCACCATCTCCATGGAACTCACCCAAGCAGAGAAACCTAAGGACATACCCCTTCTGGATTTCTGCTCTGATTTTGCCGTTGTCTTCTCCAAGTCCACTCATACTCAACTTCCTCCCCATCTTCCCTTTGATCATATCATTGATCTAAAAGATACCTTTGTTCCCAAAATCGCCAAGGTCTATCCACTTAACCTGGCTGAGAAGGAAGCTTGTAAAGCTTTTATCAAAGAACATCTGAAAACTGGTCGAATAGTCCCTTTGAAATCCACCCAAGTGTCCACATTCTTCTTCGTTCCCAAGAAAGATGGATCCCTTCATCCTTGTCAAGATTATCAATACCTCAATAGTCACACTGTATGAAATGCCTATCCTCTACATCTTATCTCCGAATTAGTCGACAACATGAAGGAATCCAACTACTTCACCAAACTCAATATCTGGCTACAACAACATTTGCATTCAAGAATCTAACCAATGGAAGGCTGCTTTCATCACCCCTCTCAGACTATTCAAACCCACCATTTTTTTTGGTAATGCCCCTGCTGCCTTTCAAGTGTTATGATTCGTACGTTCATGTTCTCATCTCCACTACACACATCCTCAAAGACATGTGCTCACCTGTAATACTATATGTTTGAGCATCTAGGACATGCTTTCTTTCCTTTCCCTTTCTTTACTATGCTGACAACTTTAGACTTTGATTACAAGTGATTCAGCACATGTGCACATATGTCTCACGTACATGTCCTATTCCCCTTCTTGCTATGTTGTGACGTGTCTCTACGTTTGTCTCACTGCACTTACTGTGGCCACAACTTAGCTTTCCTTTTACAACCATTTCAGGGCTGGCCTTTGCTGCACAGATCCATGTATATAAACCATAGTTAGCAGACTGGCTCACCAGTCTTATCCACTTGTTCACAGTAACCGGCCTCAGTGCTTGAGCTTGAATTAAGGATCTGGCTATTGTTTCCCTCTATGTCTTAAGCGTATTCAGCATCTGCTTGAGTGCTGCATCTCTCTCGACGCACTCAGTCCCTGACTTGAGCGTCCTTTCATTACTCTTTACCATCCATCTCTTACTTGTTATTCATCTGTGGCAACGTCTTGCCCTTGAGGATTAGCTTTGGAGTTTGGCTCTGGCAACACTTGGATAAGACTCCCTACTCGAGTGCAAGACAAGTTCAACATACCGGACTTCTGTTATTTGTCTGTTGTCAAGAACTCTCCAGAGTCTTGTTGGAAGATATGGGACAGTAAGGAGTGATGTCTGGGTCAGGAAGAAAAGATCTGTTCGACATGGAAGATCTGAAGA
This sequence comes from Xerocomus subilludens, assembly GCA_038092535.1. NCBI lineage: Eukaryota > Fungi > Basidiomycota > Agaricomycetes > Boletales > Boletaceae > Xerocomus > Xerocomus subilludens. The sequence goes on along the minus strand of JBBPQO010000538.1, from coordinate 923 downwards.
AAGCCCTTAGAGAGGCTGAAGAAGAGAAGAGCACCACTGAGCTCTATAAGAAGATCGCCGACCCGGAGAAATGGGACAGTAATAAAGAAAAGTTTCATCTGTGGTGGACAAAGCTGAGGTTATGGGTTGCCTCTCACAATTGGAAGAACAACAAGATTCATTTCATAGCGGTCCTCTTCTGTTTCGAAGGGAAGGCCAATAGCTTCACCCAACTTACTATGGAAAAGTACCTTGACCTAGAGCTGGTAAAACGGAACATTGCCAAAAGAGGAGAAGATTTAAAATATGAACCTTACGAAAAAGTGGTTTGGCCATCTTGGCAGGACCTGCAAAATTATGTTGTCGAGTTCTTCCAAATCAAAATACTTGCTTGGGAATCCTATCATAAGTTAAAAGAGTTGAGGCAAGGGAAATCACCTACAGATGAATTCATCCAACGTTTCAAGAAGAGAGGCAAAGATAGTAGACGAAGAAGCGACAAGACTCTTGAAGAACACTATTTGCTACTTGATTTATTTGCAGGCCTCTCTCCATATGCATCTAGACAATGACAACTATGACACCCATAAGACAGCATACAAGAAGATCAGACGAATAATGAAGAAGGTGGTGCTGGAACATGGAACTCCTTAGTTTCAACCTGGACTAAGGGGAAGGTATCGTTCTCCTCAAGGCCTGCTGCCTCCTAATCCAAATTTGTCCTACCGACCACATCTTACTCCTACTGGTATGCAACCAGGTCGGAAGCTCTGATGGACGTCAACTCTTGAGCAATCAGTGCAGGGTCGCCTTGTGAAACTTGCACATGCTATAATTGTGGAATCGCTGGTCACATCATGCATTTTTGTAAGGAGCCGAAAAAGCATGTATGGAGTGTAGAAGGATTGATGTTGAAAGAAATCCAAATCTCAGCATATACTACC
>JBBPQO010000537.1:0-10060 GCA_038092535.1 Xerocomus subilludens | reverse complement strand
TGTATTGCATTTCATACACTCATAGTCTAGGGTTAGAATGAGTGGTTGTTGGGAATTATTGCCTTTAGTACAAAACACGCAAACATTGGGACACTTATTTGAGCCACTGTATCACAGGTGTGCTGAAAATGCAAATGGATCAGCTGTGACAAAGTGTTAGCAAAATGCATGTTCAAGGTGACTGTGCTTACTCTGCTTCACCATTTGCCATTTGACAATTCTCTCTCCATAAACCCAGAACCCTCCATCTTCCATGTATTCAGGAAGGAGATCCAAGTTCAACAGCACCAAGCAGTGATCAACAAGTGTATGGCAGTGAAGGTTGGCTTCAACCCTCAAAGATAGCTCTTGCAGCTGAACCCACAGCACCACTAACACAGTTGTCTCTCTGCCCAGAAACAATTTGAGGCTGGCTGTGCTGGCAGTCATAGAACTCCAGTTCAAGGAGAGATGACTCAAGCCTGCCAAATTCATAAACCCCAGCAGGATGCTTTCAGGTGCCACCCCAGCCACCATCAGATGGAGGTGGGTAAGGCAGTGAAAGATAGTGATATCAGGCAGGTATACCACCCGATTGACATGGTATGAGGCTAATCCAATGTACAGCATTTTGAGGCCAAGCATGTTAACATTGGATTGAGCAGGAGGTTCTAGGATGCAAATGGCAGATAACAATATGGGAATACAGTGATCAGAGTGATGAGCAGAGGGCATTTCTCTATGCTTTCAGCTGCTGTGCACATGTTAACAGATCTGCCAATTGAGAGATCATCTACAATAAACCTTCCAGGGCATGTGTCATTAAAAAACACCAGATATCTCTCTGCTACCAACTGACTCTGCAACTGGACTTTATGCTTGATATAAGGAAGGAGCCTTCAATGCAAAGCTGAATGAGCTTCCTCCAGTGTTGCACATACTTTACTCACCAAGTGTGCATATGCCTTGCTACCATGGCATAGCACAGGACATCGGGTTCATCCTTGAGCAACAGAAAGGTTTTGTGCTCAAGTTCCAGATGAAGATGGAAATACATAAATAGGGAGTTAGTCTGGCCAAACAGGTGACTCAAGACTTATATATATTTTGGCAGCATGTGAATCTACTGGCATTGCAAGACCAGCCTGAGCCATGCAATGCAGGGAGATTATTTCTCCACAACCAAATCTTCTTTGCCTGACAATGTGGTTTGTTCACTGTACAGTTACTTATGCTATAGCTGCTGTCACCAATGGTCATTGACAGATACTTTACATACCAAAGGGAAAGCATTGTAGAATACAGTCAACTGAATTGATGATGAACTTGCTGTCAAGCCTGACAGGCTGGCCCTATGGATGGATCTTTGTATAGTAAAGGTCCATATGGCCAGACCTCTCATTGTATATTCACTCTATGGTACTGACAATTGACACTTTCATACACACTAGAATTTCATGTGGCAAATTTAAGCCTGTGGTGGGTCTCCATTGCACACCTCCACAAGTATCTAATTTTTATTACAGAGATACAGGCCAGCCTTTTGCATGCGCCCTTTTTTTGTCTGCCCTCTCTTGGCAAATAACTGCCCCTTTAGTACCTAGCCTCACCCCATCACTGTGGCGACCCAGCCACCTCTCACTGGCACTCCATCCACTCCAGTGGGCCTTTCTGCCATGGGAGGTTTGCAAGCACAAATCATAATACTGCAACAGCCAGTGAATCAACTATCTGGCTCAGGATGTGGCACCAGAGCAGCAACCATCAGATAAGAAGATACTTCAAACCTAGTTATATGTTTGAAGTTCTGCTTTTCATTATAGCCCCAAGAATATTTGAGGGAGAGTCATCAGGAGGCTGGTCACCATGTATGACAATATCCCCAACTTGATCAGTGAGGCAGATTAATGTGCCACCACCTGTGGGACTCAAGGCAACCATACCACAGTGTCAGTGACATTTTCAACTGGAATCTTCCTCTAGATCTGACATCATATTATGTGCAGGGAAGACTGTAGGTACAAAAGCTATGAAAAATTAATAAGGTGGATCCTAGAGCTCTGCCAAAGGATTCTGAACACAAGTGATTTGTAGGGTCTGGACAGCACTATCAAGCAGGTAAGTGTTACACTTGACCCAGATAAGGACAAGCATAGCCCTTGAAGGTCAAGTGTTGAGACTTGAGAGCTAGGCCAGCGATGACTCACCCATGGCTTCGCTAATTAGACTTCCTCAAGGGGATTCCTCGAGGTGGACAAGATGTCTCTTGGAGGAATTCTCTCAAGAGTAGACAAGTAAGTCAAAAGGGGACTTCTTATGATAAGCAAGGAGAACACAATGTGATTCAAGTACAAGAGTACAAGGTGGTCAAGGGAGATCAAGTTAAAGAAACAAAACAAGAAATGACAAGGTAAATATAGTACACAAGAGAGTTCAGGGCAGGTTCGAAGAACCTCAATATAGTAACTGGGTGATTGAGATGAAGGTAAGCATGATGAAAAATATATGAAAGAAATGGAAGATGAAGTAAGCCTGATTACTAGCAAGTGGAGGGTTTGTAACATGCTGATTGAGGATACGTAATCAGGTGAGTGGAAAGAATAGGAACAAGAGAGGAAATGAATAAGCTGATCATAACAGTAAGGTTGTTCTGTGTGTAAGTGGATGTTGTTACTGATTGACATTGTGTATGAAACTCTGTGTTCCAGCTAACTATAGGAGGTGATGCAGCTCACAGTAATAATGCTGCCAATCTGAAGGCTGCAGTGGTGACATGGCTCAGCCTACCCAACCCACCCAACTGCTGACTGACATTCAAAGACAAGGCAGGGCATGGCCTGTATGATGAAGCTATGGCCAGATTAATATGTCCTGCTGAATATGACTGGGATGATCCTCAGCATGTTCCTTCCAAATTTGTTTCTTGTGCACAACCTAATATCCTTTTCAAAGGCAGCAAAATCTTATTTTTGATTGGGATTCAAAGTTTCTTATAATGGCCAACTCATGGCCCCAGTTCATGTACAAGCAAGGTAAATACAATGCCAAATACCCTATGGAGGGTCTGTTCAAGGGAGAGCTACATGTGAAGGTATGTATATCTAAAATGTATGTTGCGGTCAATGAGCTAACAACTAACACAATTCAATCTCAGACATTTGAGCAAATTTTTATGTCCCTAAGCTCAATGAATGAAGAGAGTGGTAGCAAATCAAAGAGATACTGGGGAGAATGACAAACATGCAGCAATGTGGCCCACCTGCTGTGCATGAAGAGAGTAGTACCTCAGGCCATTGCAGATGTAGCAGTGTAGATGAGTGCAGATGTCACCCAAAAACCATATTAATCAACCATAAGTAGCTATGTTCTTCCCTCTCAAGCTATGGCTCTTGGAGGATGATTGATGAAATATTTGACCACTCAGTATTGCACAATAACATTGTGAGCTGGTTCAAAGATACAAAGGATGCTGAGGATGAGAAATTTATGGCAGACCTTCTATTGTGGTGGAACAGGCAAGTCATCATCTGGAATGCACTCCTCAGGCAGATGGTCATGGGCACCTTCAAGGGAAGTATTTGGCCACAAGGCAGTCCTCAACTACTTCCATGAAGTCTCCAAGAATTTATCAAGTTGGCCAGTAGTTTATTTCACTGTCATACCCATTGCAAATGATGTGTTCAATATATAATTGAAAGTATATAAGCCTTGATTGCATTCATTCTAGTGGCATGCATTGTTGATATCAATAAGGAGGGGAGCCATCCCACAGAAGCATAAATTCTAGACACTCAAGCAACATGTGTCAGGTTGTGCACTGAGAGCAAAACTAGGACTTGCACTCAATGACAGAATATTATGCATAGCTATTTGATGAAAATGTTTCAGAATAATACAATTAGGGGCCATCTGACAACATAGTGTACAGTGCTGAGGAACTCAAACAATGACTCCCAGGCAGAAAAATCAGGTCAACCTATAACTCATTGCTCAAATCTTGGCAAAGGCTCAGAAGTTAGTACAGTTGCCCAATCTAATTGAGTTTTTATATTTTGCCATAAATATAAACTAAAATACATGTTCCCATTCTCTATGAGGCTGACAAATGTGATTCAGGAATAGCACTTTGTTACTATTGTGACAGGCATTTGGTAGCATTACAAATTGGCAGTGCAACAAGCTAATATATTATTCCCATGGTCTGTTATGCAGAGAAATGTGACATGATTATTGAGTGGTTACAAATTGCCAGATGGAGCTAGCCATATCAGATAATTGCTCATTTCCATTATTTGCCAGGCTGACCAACTTGATCCAAGTATAGATGTGTGTGACTGCTGTGACAAGTGTATTGCCTCCCAACATTTGCCAAAGATGACCTACCCATACAATGGCTTTATATGTGAATATACAAAAGACATTTATTGCATAGCATATAAGTGGTTTATAAGGGGTTTATAGGAAATCTATCATACTTGTGATCATGATGTTGTACTGAGTACTCAGCCATGTACAAGCCTTCTCAAGGAATAGATCTGGGTGTTTGGTAAAAAAGCCTTTCCAATGCCATGAGCATAACCCTTGTGAGTAGTCATATGTGTCCAATGAAGGGTGAATGTGGTCATCTCATGGAACCATGCTCATTGAAGATCTGACAGTGCCAGTAGTAACAACTTCATTTTGAAACCTAAAGAACTGCACAAATGTCTTCCACTGTCCAACCATGGCTCCAGAGGTCTAGGGCACATTCCTTGATGTCATCACTGATCTTTTGGTTGCCCATTGTTTGTTGAAACTGACTCACTCAATATTGAACTAGGGCTTGCGGGAGGGGCTTTCACTTTTTGGGAACACAAAAAATTTCATGCAATTGCAATTACTTTTGCAAACCACCGTAAGCCTGCAATTGCTGACATGACACACTCACAATAAGCTTCAAAGCTAGTCAATCCTTGGGATAATATTGATATTGCAAGAAGTGGAGGCAGCATCCTGCACAATGTCAATTCTTCAGGATACATTGTAAGTTGCTGGAAGGCACTAGAAGAGTTGAGTGCTCAATATTCAGTTTCCATTGCCTCTGTTGTTGCAAGCATGATGACCACAGTGCCATACATTGCTGTCATCATGCTTACAACAGCAGGGGCATCACTTCCTACTGAGGTCCTTTTACAATAGCAGGGGGCATCACTTTCCACTGAGGTCCTTTTACCATGGCATGGGCATCACTTCCCACTGAAGTCCTTCACAAGTCTCTCAGAGACTTGTATACATTATGGCATATGAGAGTCCAATGCAATGCAGGGCTGAGTGACACAAGGGATAGCAAGCAGAAAGACTCACAGCAGTTTGGAGACAATGGCAGTGTTGGACAAGCATGACATGGTCAAGGCCAAAATAATTGAAGGAGCTGAGGAGTGTGAGTCTGCCTCCTTGGATCTTGCACACTTTGATCATGCTCTTAAGTACATCATGGACAGTCAAGGGTTGACCTTGGCACTGAGGTTGTCTGATGGGTGTCCTCCTGTAGGATGCATTCAGCACACAAGCAAGGGTAGTAGTATTGAGAGCCATACATGGCAGTAAGGAAACAACCATTGAAATCAAGGACCAGATCATTGTGGCAATATTGAATGCACCATGGATGAGGTCTATGACACAATATCTGCACATCTATTCCACCACATGTTTTAAGTGTATCTGCTGCATTTTTGAAGTAATCCTGCTGCATATTCTGGTGTATGCACTGTATTTCAAACTAATCCCACCATGTTTTGAACAAATCTTTCTGCTGTAACCATGCTGTACACTTTTACCCTCACCACATTTTTTTGTACTGTGCTGCATTATTCAAAGTAATCCCACTGCATTTTGAAGTAATCCTGCCACATTTTAAGTAGTCCTGCCATAAAGGAAAAACAATGTTATTCAGTGTGTGTTACAAAATGTAACATCAAATCAAGGATTATTAGGTGTTGACTTCAACACAAATTTGGCATGAAATGTAGAATAGTCTGGTAACATGGAATGCAAACTTGTCAGGTCATTTGACATGTTCCAGAATCTGGAGAAAAGGAGGGAATTCTGGTTGCTCAAAATTTGAGCTACTTCACTGAAGGGAATCATGGGAGTGGGCAAGGGTCCAGGGAGGGCAGTGAAGACATCGGTCAGCAATGCAGGGGATGGAGTGTTCAGTAGCAACTCAGATACCAGTTCAACAGGGGCAGCTTTAAAGAAGTCAGCATGGATTAATTCAGCGAGTTCTGCAAAGACCTACCACCACCTCCCTTGATCCTCTTGGGAACAATCAATGATGACAAAGCTACAGAAGAACATATCATGCATGATCACTTTCCTATAAAGAAAAAATATCAAGTAATATTATACTGGAAGAGATTGATCTTAACTTACCTACATGGTGAGGTGGTATACTTGGATTCCTCCTGACTGCCTTGCCTTTCCCCTTGGTTTGGAGACAAGAGAATTCTATTGCATAGTTGTCATCCAATATCTTGAATACTTGCATCAGGCTCAAAAGCTTCTGATTGACTTCAATATCACTATCTTTGGGGGCATCTTGGTAATCACTGTCAAAGGACATGATGTCATCATGGTCAGATTGATCTTCAGCCAGTGCAGGATCAGAACCAGTGATAATTACATTGTTCCATGAATTATAGACTGCAGGTGGAATCACCTTCTTGGTTGCTGCAAAGAATGAATTTAAATGTAAATATCAATGTTAAACTACTTACCAAACCAAAGGTGACTGTTGGAAATGCCAGCCTTTATGCAACCCTTATTCTCCAGGAGCATTGATCCATTCAGGTGTGTGACTTCAAGAATCATGAATGTCAAAGACTGCTTGATGAGAAGGCACCAGTCTAATGACATAGGGTTTGCGGAGGCTTGAATGAATGGTGGAGCTTGCTGTTTTTGGGTCTTGATGTAATTGAAAGCACAAGAGAACCACTCATGGCACAACTTCCACTTAATATCTGTGAAGGTCTAGGCAGAATCAATTGCAATACCATCTTTGGACCCCATGGATTCAATATAACATCCATGGTTCTTGAGTTGTTGGATTTTCCTCCATGCAGTTCCACCGTGGGGAGCTTTGGGTTGCTGAATGATACCCTAATTATATGTGTCCTCGGTCTACCATCCCCATTCCCGGTCACATATGTTCCTCCTTGCCAAGGTTTGTGATCCATCCCTGTTCTTTGCATCCCTGCCATGCACTGCATTCTTCCCTTTCCTGGACATATTTGTTCCCATTCCCATTCTATTTTTGTTTCCATCCCATTTCTGTCACCTTCCCATTCCCACTTTCTTGATAGTTCCCATTCCTGCTCCCGCTTCTGTCATCTTTCTGTTCCCACTTTTGTGACCATTCCCATTCCCTTTTTTTCCCGAGTCATGTTCCTGTTCCCACTTTCATCCCTGACACAGTTTCCCTTTCCAGTTCCGTCATGCTCTCTTTCGTGTTTTTTTTTTTGGACAAGCGGTATTATTATATAGTAACTGACTAGTCTAGTCCAACATGATATGCTAAGATGGCCGCACCACTTGGCTACCAGTCCAAGGGTGAATGCTCTTATGCATGCCCTACGTTCCGTAGGGGGTGTGGGACTCTGTAAGCTGTCTGGTGTCCTCAGTTTGGTGCAGAGTGCCTGCTCAGCATGATATCCACTGAAACCTCAGGGTTGGTCACCACATAATTCCCTCATGTTTAGTATTGGGGGTTCCCATGTGTGTTTAACCAAGTTCGGGAGGGAGGTGCCCAGGGGGAATTTACCACTGTGTCTGTCGAGGTTCAGTTGTCCATTGATTTTGGTAAGCCAACTGGCAGCTATGGTGCTGACACCATCCGTTTTCTCTCTCATGACTTGTTTGCAACTCAAGATCCAAATGAGGGGGGCAGATTCAGTGATGAGGATTTGAAGGAGGCCTCTTTTGCCTCTTTCAGTGCCTCTGGGTCTTTTGTCAGAGATGGGCAGGGCCAGGTCCTCCATCTGCTTCTGATCATCAGGCCTAGGATCAGGCCTAGGGTTGATGGGGTGTTTCAGGGGCATGTCCCCCTTCCTGTCCTCATTCCTCTCAAGTTCTCATTCCCGCTCTCATTTCCACCATTCACTCATCCCCTCAGTTCTGCTTTCTATTTCTGGGTTTATCCTGCTTATCATCCCATGACTCTTCCTCGACCAATCCTTGACTCAGTCAGCCATGATCCTATCGTCCCCAGTAGCCTTCCACAGTCCTATGTATTCCAATGAAATATTTTACTCCTTACTTACTCTCTCAGCACATCTCACTTAGAATTCTTTGGAGTACTCCTCATCCTCACAGGCCTGTGGAAACCCAAACCCTGGTGCCAATTGCGCATTGTCATGTTCGTCCTCTGTCATTCACCACCTATATGGAAGTCAGATTGCTCATCTTGATGTTGATTGATCACCTCGGTCATGCCTTCAACTGGTGGCTGCATGTCCTCATACACTGAGTTTCCTGCCCATCCGCTTCTGACCCATGGCAAAGATTCTCGAAATGCCTCTAGTCCATTGGGCCTCATCAACAGTTACCTGATATTGTTATTCATCCCTCCATATCTCTGTCCACTCATATATATAGCTTGGTCACCAGACTAGCCCACCACTGGTGACCATGCAGTAAATTCCATGCTGGTATGCCCACCAAGTAGTTTCCTATGGTGGATCCAGAGTATGCCCCAGACCAGCTCTAGCTGAAGAGTGGATTGCATGACACCAGACTCCTCTCTGACTCTGAGGTATGGTTCATGTCCCAGTAGACATGAAAATTTGAGGACCTGCACAATACAACTCCTTTGTGCCATCCACCCAAGAAGCACACATGACTTCAAGTATGCAGTTGAGGGTCTCTTCTGAGATGACGGCTGCAGAACCTTCTTGGTCCCCTTGAGGGGATGGGTTGCATGGAATGAATTCAGAGTAAAAGTCTGTCTTTGGCCAGACAATGTGGGGGATTTGAGCAGGGTAACGGATGCAGATCAGGTGGGTATGGGCAGAGTTTGCTAGAGTTGGTTCAGGGCATATCAGAGAAGGAGGGGGTTTAGGGTTGCCTCTGCTGCTTGCTTCTGGCTACATGCCTGCTGAATACCTATATATTCCTGAGTATGAGTGTGGCTTCTTCATTGGTCTTTCCATTGACAGTGAAGAAAAGGTGAGCCTCCTCACATTCAAGTGCTAAGCAATCCAGACAAATTCAAAGTTAGATTTCAAGGGGTCTAATCTAATTCCATGAGGGTTAGAGGAAGGTTAGCCCTACCAATTTCACATACAAAACACCTGGTTTATATAAAATATCAATGATATATCAATCAATGGCACACAAATCTGCAACATGCAGAAATGTGCAACCTTTCATGGTGGCAAATAATCAATCATTCCATGAGATACAGAGGAGTGTGCATATCCACATATAGCGGATTAGCATGATACTCATAAATTGGTGACTACCAATAACTCACACTGTGTATCTGTATCTACTGATTCATATTATACATACCTAGTAGTTATTATTTTCATGCAAACCCACCATAAGCAGAAATGTGTGGCACCATGTACAATATGACCTAGTAGTTATAAATGGATATGTCTCATGATTTTGTGATCACTGCGCATTTCTGCCATCAGCACATTTGCATGGAGCCTTGTGGACGGTGATTATGCTAGTGACTACCCAATGACATGCTAATCTCAGTTTTTGGATGAAAATTCCATTCCAGTATAGTATTATCAGACAAAAATAAATATACAACTATTCTACTTGACTCCTAAAGTTGTGCTGTCAATTTGAGCTTCTTGGGATTGGGACAGCACAGTGGATGAGGATCATGTGGCAAGGCATGTTCATGCAATGTTGACCCTTTGTGTCCTGTCAACTTGCCATGTTAGAATGGAGAATGTATAATAGGATTTGCCTTTTTGCATTTCAATGGCAGTGTATAGCCACATTATGGGCATGCCATGATATGTGCCACTTGCATGTCCTTCCACCAGGCATCCAGCTATCTAGCAGTCTGTGGAGTGCTAGACAAAAT
>JBBPQO010000536.1:0-10065 GCA_038092535.1 Xerocomus subilludens | reverse complement strand
ACTGGGCACTGGATGGGGATGGATGCAAAGAAGAGTTCAATGAGAGGTGACTGAAGCTGGTGCAAAACATCTCCCGCACCTTTGGAACCTCCCAATATATTTTGCTCCAGTTTCTGGAGAGCATTCTCTGTAAGTAGATGCATGGTGGCATTAAATGATTCAGCTATACATACATGAATTTCATGCAGAGCTGCCTCATACTTCTTGGAAAGAGCGGCCACCTCCAACTCTTTGTCAACCTTGGATTTATAAGAGTGTCACTTGTCAACCTAGAAAAGTCTTACTTTCATCTTCTCAAATATTCCCGGTACTTGAAGTTCTGCATGCTGCATGGCTTGTTGCTGTGCTTGCTCAACATCATTCCTGAGGCTCTCAATCACTAACTTTCATTGTGCAATCACTGAATCTCAACTTGTCAATCACATGGCCTGTTGTACTTGTTCAATATCATTCTTGAGGCTTTTCATCATTTCCATTGCTATGCAATTATCAAATCTCAACCAATGAGAGCAGTTTTCATTACAATAGATTTCTCTTGAAACTTTGCATTCTGATCCTCCAACTCAGCTTTGAGTGACTGTAATTTTCCACTGTGTCATCCACATAGTACCTTATATTTACTTTGAGCAGATTGATAGAATTGCTCCTTTTCTAATCTCGGTTTCTACAGGAAGTTAGCCTTGATCAGTAACAATAAGACAATGTCACACCTCTAGCTATATAGAGGTCCTTTGAAATCACCCTTTCAAGTAGTGCAGACTTTCTCACAATGTGCTTGAATGATCAACCTCTCTAAGCCTCACCTTCGACCCAGGCTGTAGTCCATGCATGAGTGAACAATTGTGGCTTTGAGAGGAAGGGGGCACAAACTGTTTCCAGATCACTCAGTTGCTCCAAATTATGGTAGTACAGCCCCAGGGATTATAGATGATTATTTCTGTTGAGGTACCAAGGGGAACTACTATACCAGGGATCGCATTCAGATGAAACTCAAGCCCAGGTAGGGACTTAGGGGATATGGATTCATTATCTATGGTGATTAGAGTGCCAGGTGTGGATTTTGGTTTTCTGACATCTGAGTTGGCTAAGGTGTAGACTAAGCTTGGATTGGGCTTGGACTCCATGGAGTTTTTGATGTCCTTGTTGCCTAAAATGCAGAATAAGCAAAATACGGGTATGATTAGCATCAGAAGACCTACACCAGGGATTTGCCCCTAGCTGTTCTTCCACATTGTCCACATCAATGGATGATGTTCCATCAAATAGACTGATTCCACCTTCCAATGGTTAATCATCAGAAGTTGGGGTCAGAGGTGATCACATGAAAGGATTCAGTGGATATGCTTCTGGGACTGGATTACTGAAAAATGAGAAGAGAACCATCATTGTGTTCAATCTTTAGATTTTTACAAGCTTTTGAATGCACGACAAGAAAAAAGATATTGCCATGGAATTCTGGACACAACAATACACCTCATTGTCCTGACATCATATAACAACAGTAAGAGACTGCATTGCCATGTACCTTAATACAAACAACAAGTTATAATGGCCATTGCCCTTCCTTGGACAAAAAGGAATGATGGCATAGCAGAAACCATGAGGCCTGGCGATAACCTGTTAGATTGTTAGATTGAAACATTATGTTAAGGGAAGGGATGTAATCACCTTAAGATTGTTGGGTAATGGTGATGTCCATGAATATAATAAAGCAGTTTGTTCAATAGGCAGGTAGCTGGGTGGTGGTACAAGGTATATCTAGTAAGTAAGTACTAAAAAGCATGGTATATCTGGCAAGTAAGTACTAGCTACAAAGTTGAGTTTTAACATGTAGCTGGGTGGTGGTACATGGTATATTTGGCAAGTAAGCACTAGGTCTCAATTCAGGACTGATAATTCAAATGATTGCCCCCGAATAGTGGCAGAATGCAAGAAAGCATCCCTAATTTCTTCTCCGCTCATGGTGCTATGCATTGTATTCAATGTCAAACAGGATAGATTTGGGAAAGCGGGGAGCCAAGTACTGCATGTACTCTACATAGACATCAGTTTGAGTTCCTTGCATGAAGACAAAACTCACAAGGACATCCCCACCCTCAACCATTGTGTCTGAAGAAAAACAAATGAACCAGAGCCACCTTGCTTTACAAGTATGGCTCTCCACTGCTGGGAAAGATAACCTGGCATCCAGAATGGATTCAAGAGTATCAAAATAGATGGATAGAGCATCAATGCCATGGAACATTTCTGTGCACCCAATGACTTTTGTAGTGTCCTGATGCAAACCTACTAATGAATAATGTCATCAATGTGATGGTCTCTGGAGTATTGAGCTGTGTAACCAAAGTTGATACATATGCAATGGGACCACAAAGATGCCACAGTTTTAGGAGGCCAACTTTCCCCTGGAATTGCATCTTCAGAGAACCTGTAATCTTTTCATGTGAAGTGGAGATGTTCAATGATTTGATACTGGAATGTTGAGTCAGAAAGCTGGTGAGGGTATGGAGAGGGCATTGATTGTCGACCTCCAGGTAATGGAGATCCAAGAAATTTAGAAGGTTGAGAAGAGTCATCCAGGAACATGGAGTCAATTGAACTCTGGTGATCAAAAGTGATTGGAGTGAGAAGCTGAGTAGAGCTGATAATATGATACCCAAAATGGGGGATGTGAAGAAAGTTGGGGATTGCAGTTTAATGGACTGCAAATTTGAGGTCAGGGACTTCAAGTGGCAAACATCCTTGGGGAAAGAGACATGGATGTAAGGCTGCATGGAAAACACATGAACTTTGATTTCTTGGCACCCAGCCAATATGACACTCTTCAGAAGATTGGCCCAAACCCCTGGGCTGAATTGTGCAGCTGCTCCCACCCACTTTACAAGCAATGATGCTGAGCCCTTCCACTGTCCCCATATTCTGATTAGCATCCATACTGGAACATACCACTGCCCTGGTATTCTGGCTTACAACCATGCCCAGACCCTTCCTATATGTCACATCCATGATTTTCACTAAGTCCAACTCCATACCTCTGGTCTTATGTTCCCACTATCTCTGGAGCATTCATGCTTATGAGACCATTCTGAGTCATCATCATTTGACTATCTTTGATATCTTGTTTGACCATTTGTAATATTCTGACAGGTGCTGACACCAAGGGGCTATCATCACTGCTGTGTCTCACCTCCAACATGTAGGGGTTACCGGACATAATCCAGAATTACCAACCCTGTTGTTTTCATGACAGGTGGGTCCTCTGGACCTCTGCTGGAATTGCCAATACTGTCACTTAGTTCTGTATATAACTCTGTACTCTACTCCTGTATCCTCAGTTTGAATATCAACTCTAGTTCTGATTTTCCCCCTTCGCCCATTTAGTCCTCCCCTTGCCATCCTCTCCCTCAGCTCATTAACCTTGACTTGCCTTACTCGAACCTTCAACCCTCCAACCTCTGGCCTCTGACCACCTGACCTCCGACCTCTGCCCCCTCCACCTTATGCCCATCCCTCTGAAATACTGGGGACTTGCCTTTGACAAGGGTGCACCACATAAGGTGAAGCCAATTTCCCTTCTGCCCAGACACTAACTCTGGAGTTCTGGAGTTTTGTCAGGAGATCAGGATCAACTTTAACACTATAGTCCAAATCCAAGGAAAAAACAGTGACTTTCACTGCTGACCCACAAATCCCTCGACCAAATCATGAGTGGTAAGAACACTTGCCATCTCCAAGCGAGTCTTCTCTTTCCTCCCTTGAGAGCAAGACCATAGACACCACAAAGACTCCAAAACCTTCAGGAGAGGCAGGAAGGCCTGGCCAAGGGGGATACAATCTTGAGGAGCAACTTGGCTGGGAAGAGACTGAGTTCAAAGCACTCAAGGTAAGTTAGTTGATTGATACAAGTAAAACTCCACTTACAATGATATCAGCATTTTGCACACAAAGTGATCAAAAATACTTAAACCCAGGCCAGAGCAGAAGTGCACAAGATCTCACAATGATAAAGACTGTAAAACACCAGGTGAGCAAATGTGATGTTCAATTGAAGTAAACTTACTTTTAAACAAGATTTCAAAGGCCTATCCCCTTCTGAATGACTTTGAGAACTGCTGGCCCATTAATGATTTAATCATGCTTCAATTGAGGTACACCTTGCAATGGAGCCAACAGCTGAAGAGGATACAAAGTAGTACTCCCCCGCCTGGAAACAAGGGAAAGAAAACTAAGTAACATAATCATACATTGGTGATTTACTTAGTGCAATGTGTGATGATTGTATTACATCCATGTCTTCCTCATCACTTTCTTCCAACTACAATGTTTGCAATCCTAAGTGAGTGAGAGAAACCACAATTCAAACTCAGTCGAAGCTTATATACTGGAATGTATTCATGTTCCCACAAAGATGATTACATGGGTGATGAAGTGGACATCTTCTGTAGGTGACAATAAGCAGTTGCCTTGGTCCCCCTGCAATGAAATTGAGAACAGGATTAATGAGAACAAACAACTTACCTTCATTAAACTGGCTATTCAGTAATAGCATCACCATGACTACAAGGCTCTTGTACATGCTCTATTCTAATCTGAGCACCAAAGGCCTATATAGATCATAATGGTTTTGCTTACCTGCATAACATGATGGTTTCTCTCAATTTCCTCTCAATGAAGTCTGAGCAATATAAATTAGCTGCCTGCCTCACTGGACATCAAGACACAATCTTGTGTTTGGCTATATCTAACTCCTGCAACTTACTAGCAAGTGGCAGTAAATATCAGTTTATTTTTGACACCAGAAGCTAACATGAGCAGGATTCAACAGATTTCAGATTTGGGACCTACAGAGAATGTCCCAATTGCCAAAGCCAACTCAACTGCGAAACCATGGTGATCTGATTACCTGCACTATCTGGTTGTCTTGGAACAGCAACCTTCAAGAAGTGCTGTGCTCTGGGACAGGTCTTGGATACCTTATATTGTGGTGGCAGCATCTGGATAGAACAACAGAATTCGACGAAATATTTTCGCAATATATAGGCACTGGACAGGAAATCATGAGTATCAGTCATTACAATATTGATGGCACTACTCACATTATCACTGGGATGCATGATAGACATGCTCAACTCTGGGCCCTGGACTTGAAACTGAACCTTGCGAACATTTTCAGTGTAGAGCTTGCTATTACTGTGCCACACACTGTTTATTTCCAAGGAGTCAACATCATTGTCTTGGGAATGTATGACAGGGAAATATAAGTCAATCAGAAGGCATTGTGAGGGATGTGTGGTTGACAATTCTAATCAGACATACCTTACAGAGTAAGGATGGTTTGCTTTTAACAATAAAGTCCACCAGGCTAATGATGTGAGCTGCAACTTAGATTCTCTAATGGGTCTGATGGTTAATTGCAGTGGGGCAGCTACTGTTGATGAAACAGGAGATTACTTTTTGGTTGATAATGCTGTAAGCAGATTCAGCCTACACCATCTAGAGGATGGTGCTTGTGTCAGATCCTATGAAACCAAACCACAAAAAATGTACTCCAAGCAAGTCACATTTGTTGAACAGATGAAGATGATTGTTGGTGGTGGGGAAAGCAGGGTGGTGCATGTCTTTGACAAAGGTACTGGAAGGTGTGTTCAGACCCTCAAACATTCCTATACAGGAATAGTTCAAATGATAACTGTAAGTCTTGGAGTGCATTGTTGCACAAGCCAAACTCCAAAGCCAAACCTCAAGGGCAAGACAACCATGAAAGGCTGATAGGGAGATGAGATGATGATGATGATAGCAGTGCTCAAATGTAATGCTGAATGCACAAAGGTGAGAATAAGGTCAAATCCTTAAACCATGCTCAAGCCTAGGCTGAATGCAATGGTCAAATGAATAAGACTGCAGAAACAGTCTCTAAACTACAATTTATATACATATGAGGTCTGAGCACAGACTGTGCAGCACACAGTCCAAAACAGCCTCAAAATCAATACAAAAGGAAAGTGCAGTACTGTGCCATAGCATACACACAGCATACTGACATGGCACCATGTGGCAGTCTGATAGAAAATAAAAGAGGACATGTATGGTACATGTATGCACATGTGTGCTGTATCACATGAAATAGAAGTCTGAAACATTAGCACAGTAGACAAAGGAGAAGAAGAGAAAAGGGACTACTACTAGTCCTGGATGCTCAAACGCATAGTATACATGTATGCATTTGTCTTCGAGGACAAATGTAGTTGTGAAGAAGAGGAAACAATGTACACATATGACTCGATTCACAACATGCATGGGGTGGTGAATTACTCATGCTTGCTCATTAGGCTTGTGACGGTAGCAAATCATCACTTGTTGTCACCGCCTCCTTGCATACTGAAAGGGATCTCCATATCTCCTTATGGAAGAAGAACCTGTCATTGGTACCAGGCTCCAAGAATACTGGATCAACCATATGCACAGCCCTTCAGGCAATAGCCCATCTTGGAATAATCATAGTAGTGATTCTACTTGTTCAAATCATAGTAAGCTGAATAATTGAATAATTGAACACAACTTACTGGAATGAGCCAGAATCCAATGCTTCATAGCAAAGAAGCCAATCACACAACTACCTTGGGTTACTGGTATGATATGTAGTCTCAGTCTTCAAGGCATGGAGAATTGAACAGCGATGTACAGATATTGTTGCAACAGCTAGTTGCTGATTCAAGAAGGTTAGCAATGCAGAGAAGCACAGATGGGCCAGGTATTTGTGCATTGATTGCCAAGTCAAGCAAGTGAAGTATGAGCATGAAGAACACATGGCCATTGTGGATGATGCTGAGCACCACATTGTTGCAGCTGATAATGCTGTTGATGAATACAGTGTTTTCATGGATGAACAGTGTGACATTACCGAAGGGTGGCACAGTATATCTCCTTAGATACCTAATGTATAGTATCAATGTTGAAATAGGTGGGATACACAAACAATCTGCCTACCCCAATATCCCCCCTGGACAATGTTTGGCTCATCCTTCACACTGATTGAACATTCACAATGCATCTTTACACAAACAACCTGCCTACTCCAATATCCCCCAGACAATGTTTGGCTTGTCCTTCACACCTGATTGAACATTCATAATGCATCTTTCCACCATTAAAGTTGGCAGCGCATGTTGCACCCTAAGTCTACCCACTACACTACATTTACTACTGATGGTTCTGGAGAAAGGAAAAAGAGTGTTTGTGAGAACTTGTCAGGTTTATATACTGGAACAAGTCATCCCTCCATATGGAAATCCTTTGTCAGCATGTGACTTGTGGATGCTGAGTCATCGCACCTTCATTCCAGTTTATAATCCCCACCCCAACACCCACAATAACTTTCTTTCCCTTCCCTTCCACCCATGATCTTTCCCTCTCCTTACACTTACATTAGCCTAGTAACCCTAGTGGTGTTTTTTACAATGTAATTTGTATGACACAGCTTTCATGGCACTGATTCCATGGAACAACAAAAGTGGACAATGTGTGATGCCACTCCTTTGTCCACAAAAAAGCCACCAATGTGTGATGGCAATCCATTGGACACAGCCATGGCTGGTGGGAAATTATTGCCATTTGCATTGTTGTGGCCATGGGATCCCGCTGACCCAATTAAGTCATTCCAGTTTAAATATATCCATGTAACACTAACACAACTCCTTTCTGTTTATGTAGTACCCCAATGTTTGTAGCAGGAGTAGCAGGAGTCTATTGTGTGGTACCTTATATTGCTAGGTGTTAGTATCACAGAACAAAGGAGTGAGGTATCTTCGTTAGTTGCAACATTGCCATTTCTGATAATTGTGACAGGCTACAGTTTGTGTAGTACCTCAACATTTTGTAGCAGGAGTAGCAGGACTCTATCATGTAGTACCTCATATCACTAGGCGTTAGTATTGCAGAACAAGAAGTGAGGAATATTTGTTAATGCAATGTTGTCATTTCTGAGAATTGTGACAGGCTACAGACTGGAAATGTCATTGTCTGCGAGCTCACATCAAGGTGAGTGGTGTCTTTTTCATCAAGCAAGGGTATGCTAATCACTGTAAACCCTTTTAGATTATTATCTTCCCTCTGCATCTACCATTCTTTAGTAGTGCACAATATGCTGGCTCTCATTGACCTTCATGTGGCTTGGCTCCTGGTCAAGCAATGGGCTGGTGATTCTATTTCTTTCATTGATCTAGAGACACAACTATCAACCCTTGGAACTCTCAACTATGACTGTTACGCAAAGCATACCAAGGTTCCAATCTTACTAATCCCGACTTAGGGCGATACTCACGAGGAGACCAACGTCCTAAGACTTGACATTCAAAGAGGAAAAGACAAAGGACAAGGACAAAGGTTCGAGATGATGCTCAACGAAGGACAAGAGATCCAAGGAATACTTGGAGACTGAGAACTAAGGGTTCGAGGATGACTTGACAAGAGATGAAACCAGATTACACTTGTATTGCGTAGATTGAGAATGAAGTACATACATGAGATGATGTGCTATTTATAAGAAGACATAATGTGCACAGACCAAGAGTAAAGAACAAGCTAGAATGTGAAAGAAACGGATGGAAGAATGGAGAAGGTCAAAGAATGAAGCTTAGTCATAGACTAGCGAGATAAAACGAAGAAGGATGACAAATAAGAATGAAGCTGAAGTTGTCGTAGAAGGTTCCATGCCAAGAATGATAAGGGCAATGTTAAAGAAATAGAATGATTAGATGAAAAGGGGAGAAAATCATAATATTACCCCCATGATACAATTGAGTCCCTGACTCGACTAACACTTCTCTCCTGATCCAAAGACTAGACTCCAGGGGTAGTAGGTCCACCAAAGATAGCGGGGGCCTGGGACGGGGTGAGATGTGCAAATGGACAATCATCAACCATATGTCCAGGTTGAGAACAAAGTCCACAATTATGGTGTGGACAGGCACGGTTGGAATGTCCCCAGTTACGACAAAAGTCGCATTGTTGAACCAGACATTGACGTAATGCATGACCAGGGGTGGCAGTGTGACAGTGGGGACAGGTATATTCGCTACAGTTTTCATGATAGTGACCTGTACGTTGACACTGGAAGCAGAGGGTAGTGGGAGATGTGATAGGTTCACGAAAAGGTTTGACACGAGGTAAGATATGAGTGGGGGAGGATAGCGCACGAGTACCGTTGCGTAGAGGGAAACTCTAGCATGTTCCGTGGGAATAGGGATGGTGGGAACTTCATAAGCGTCTTCAGAGTCAAGGTGGATTCTACTGCAGTAGAGGTCTCGGATAGAGGAGGAGAAGAGATTCGAGATTGAAGGGAAGGCAGAGGAACAGGAAGAGGGGGAGTTTCGCAAGGGGAGTGGAGGATAAGTTGTTCAACACATTCGACATAAGAGTCTTGATGATTCTGGGGAAGAGAAAGAAAAATATGACAGAAGGTAGGATAAATGGTTTCAGGGGGAATGGATTCAACAAAGTGAGAAAAGCCATGGAGAAAAAGAATAGAGAGGATATGGTGGGGTAAATATTCAAGGGCGAATTGCAAAGGAATTCTGTCAACATCAGAATTGAGAAGGCAATGGGTGGCAGAGACTTTGTGGAAAAGATGGATCAATTCATGAGTGATGGTATCTTCATGATAAAGGGGGTCGTCTTCGAGGGCAAGGAGAAGGAAGGGGGTTTCTAAGATAGCTGCAAAGAGAAGATGGACGGATTGGATAGGGAGGAATAAGGGGTATATGCGGCGGTTACGAATAGGAGAGGTGGTGGAGAAGGGGATTGCCATTGAGTATGAGAGGATAGGGAAGTAAAGGTAGTCCGTTTTGCAAGATACTCACGAAGAGACCATCGAGCAAAGAGAACTACCTTTATCAGAGATGATGGCGACGTTTATAAGAAGAAAGGATTTGGGCAGAGTGTTGGAGATTGGACCTGGATTCCCAGGTGTTTTCGGCAGAGGAACAGCCTTTCCAGGAAGTCAGGTACAGACATTTAGACTGCGGACCTTTGTGAGCGATAATCGCTTCGACTTCGTACTCTTCTTCA